>CM076574.1:1122563325-1122870320 GCA_034641835.2 Pinus albicaulis
TGAGGCTGAGAATTGGCTATGTGTTGGTCAGTTTTGCATATGACAGTGTGAGACCATTAGCTGAGTACTGGAGGGCTCTTGTAAGAAGAGCTTTGTATGTAATTGTTTCATGATCCATGCTTAATATACAATAGAATATAGTGGGGTTTTTAGTTGTAAGCTTTCCTCGAGAAATTATATGTGTTGTGTACGATTGATCTTTCTTCATGATCATGTGATTAGCGATTGTGTTTTTAATTCCGCAAAAGATTTGTAGAAGTGATTCAGTATTTAACTTTAGTACATTTTTAGATCGGTTGACTCCAAGATATACATGCATGTCGTACAATTTCTGTAAAATAATTTTTTTCCATGCAAACACCAATTAGTACACCAAAGAAATGAGGTGAAAGTGCTGAGCCATTTTATCACATATTGAGAACATGGTACATATGATAAAGAACAATAGACCCTAGGCTTGATTCTACAAGAAATGAAAAACCCAAGTGAAAATGTGAAGACCAAAGTGTTTTAATTGACCCAAACAAGTAGCACACAATCCCTATAAAATATTGGTGTTTCTATTTACAAAGAATTGGAGTTTATTCCCTCAAAACTGCTTAGAAAAATTTGAAAATCTACATTAGAGCTCCTCACAGAAAACCCATAAAAACCCAGAAATGGTTTGGATTAACTCCAAGCCAAGTTACGACCCACCAAGTGGTGTGAATTACCTAGTACACTAATAAAACACAATGATGAAGGAATGTTGATTTCCAAAACGAATATTTCCCAAAATATTCTATAATTTTAACCATGATCTCCTCTCCCATAACCCAACAAAACCCAAAACAATTCTTGGGAAAATTCTAGCTAACCTAGAAAGCCCCAATTAGTGTGAATTCCCTTATTTTCCCAACTCTGCGCACTACTCCAAATATGATAAATTCGTACCACAATGCTCCAAATATTCAGTCCTACAAACTCACTGGTTCAAATGAGATAAATCTCCTGCAAAACCTTTGGTACTCCAACCTTCTATAGTTGGTTCTCAAATGGATACTTTGAACCGCTTCTACACCCAGAAAATATGCAGAACTATATAAACACCTTAAATAAGCATTGTGGAAGCCTAGAAAATGGACTCCCCAACTTCCTCACTATGGAGGCACTCGAATTGTAACAACCTTGGGTTAAAATTTCATATAATAAAACTTAATAAAGGAAAAATAAGACCACAACCAATGGAAACTTATTCCAATCTAAATGTTGGGAAAAATATCCTAGTGGGAATCACTTGTTATGTTTATGGCCAAGGGGAAATTGGCAAAGGTAATGGCAAAGGCTTTGGAATGACAAAAAGGAATTTGGGCATTTTTATTTATGAAAATAATGGAATATGAGAAATGGATGTGAAAGGTCACAGGTTGCATGTGAGGAGTAAATGACGAAAAATAATGGAAATTTGAAGAAATTAGAGGCATCATTAATAAAAATACCTCAGAGCATCAGTCTGTAGCCTTTTGTTAGTTCAGAATTGGGATTAGTCTCAAAGAGGAGAAAAACATCATGAGAAGAAGGAAAGAAAGCAAGAAAAGGAAGGACAAGGAAAGCAAAGGAAATACAAGGAAGCAAAGAAAGCAAGGATCAAGTGTGGAAAATTTGGATCAAAAAACTTAAACAATAATACTTGCAGGCAACCGGTTGCATGTATGATTTCCTAGCTAGTTTTGACATGCATGGTATGTGCATGTTGGTATTTGGTTATTTTTGTGTCATTGATATGGATTTTTTCAGGTATCAATAATGGATTTTAGCCTTGCCTTGCAATTTTTGGATAGCCATGGCATGTTGATATTTTTCTCAGTTTGAGATTTAGATTGTCAGAAGATTTTAGATCTGGGTGAGATGGTCTCAGGAAAATTTCCGAAAGCCTAGGAATCCATTAGTTGGTAATGGTGGGATGCATGGTAAAGCCTGAGAGTGGAGACAAGAAAATTCCTCAAGGTATTGGAGAAGAAATTATCAAGCATCCAAGATCAGTTTAGTTTTGTGATCTTTGGGCCGATTTAGGTGAGATCACAATATGGTGAGGGTGGAGGTGGTTTACCCTATGGATTCCCTTGGTTTTTTTTGGATTGGTTTATCCCATGAGATCCCAAATTCATTCTTGGAATATGTCACGAGGGTGATTAGCTGAAAGAAATATTTAGTTCAGCCAATATATGGTCAGGTTGTATGTGGAAGTCTCAGATCTGGTTGGATTTTCCCTACTCTTACCAGGAACGGCCATAGGAAATTGACACTCAAATATAAACTCAGGAAGATCAAGATGGAAAAGGGTGACACCATTCCAAAATATCTAACAAAGTTTTTCCAATGTCAAGATGAACTGGGGAGCAGTTGAATAATAGTTGTTGATGATGATTTGGTTAGCTTGGCTCTCCTGGGACTTCCCAAGAGTTGGCACAATTATCAAGACTCTGTCAATGGAAGGGAAAATTTTCCAAATTGGGAACGAATGTGGTCGGATTTGGTGCAGGAGGAGTTCAAGCGTAGCACCAGAGATGGATCTTCATCTAAGAATGCGAATGAAGATGATTTTTCTTTAGCTGCCAAGGTGAGGAAGGGGAAGGGGAATAAATTACATTCTAAATATGAGTCCAAGAATGGAAAGAAGCAGGACATGTCCAAGGTGAAGTGTTTTCACTGTCACGAACATGGGAATTTTGCTACTAACTGTCCACAAAAGAAGAAGAACAAGAAGGCTGATGGATCTGCAGTTGGTGAGGCCCTTGCCTCACAATTTGAGCTTGACTTCTCATTGATATCATGCATGGTGGCCAGTGCATTAGGATTTTTGTGGTATTTGGATAGTGGCACTTCCTTTCACATGACCGGAGATAAGGAAATTTTCAGTGAATTAGAGGAGAAAGATCTCCATATGCATATTGAAATGAGCGACAACGGACGGTACAGGGCTACTGGGATTGGTACCATTACCTTGTAGAGGGATTTAGGTAAACCATTTCAATTAAAATATGTAATACATGTACCAAGTTTGAAGAAAAATTTTGTCTCAGTCTCAATGTTGGAGGATAGAGGCTATGACGTTGTTTTTAGTGATGGAAAAGCTTTCCTGCGACATAAAATAACAGATCGATCCAAGAGTATAGTGATTCAAGTTAAGAATGTCTACAAGCTAGAGGTAGATGGTTGCGCAACAATGATGGGAAAGGTAGATCAAGTGGTGAGTTGGGATGAGGGCTAATTATGGCACATGCGATTGGGCCATCTTCACCATGGAGCCTTGAAAGTCATGCAACAAATTTCTACTAGTCTTCCCAAGGTTACACTTATACAATCAGACACATGCAAGGGATGTACTATGGGAAAAAATGTAAAGGCCACCTTTCATGAGAAGTAAAACCGAGCTTCAGGGATCCTTGAGAGAGTTCACATAGATGTGTGTGGTCCTTTCTCAATTGCTTCAACAACAAAACATAAGTACAATGTAATCTTTGTTGATGACTTTTCTCATAAGTGTTGGATATTCTTCGTGCAGAAGAAATATCAAACATTCTCTAAGTTCTGATAGTTTAAGGCACTGCTGGAAAAATATTCTAGGAAGCAAGTGAAGGCTCTTAGGAGTGATAATGGTGGAGAATACATCTCTAATGAATTCAAGAACTTATGTAACAAAGAAGGAATTCAAAGAGAACTAATAGCGCCTCATAACCCACATCAAAATGGGGTCACAAAGAGGAATAACAGAACTATTGTGGGTGTTGCATGAGCGATGTTCCATGATCAAGGCCTACCGATGCATATATGGGTGGAAGCATGCAATACATCGGTACACGTGCAAAACTGTTGTTCTCATAGAGTACTTGGCATGAGTACACCTGAAGAGGCTTTCACTAGTAAGAAACCTGATGTTTCACACTTTAAGATTTTTGGCTCATCTGTTTATGTGCATGTGACCCAGGACACTAGGAAGAAGATGGAACTGATTACTTAGGTTGGGATTTTTGTGGGGTACACTAAAACACCCCATAATTATCATGTGTATTTTCCAAATAGCAAAATGACTATTGTGCGACGGGATATCAAATTTGATGAGGAGAAATCCATGTGGTTGTCCCTTGATAGGGAGCTGGACTTGCATGCAGAGGAGGAACTACTAGTTCCCAAGGATGAGTCTCAAGATGTGGATCAACCACATTAGGAGGTTCATGGAGTGTAGGAAAACACTCATGCAGAGCCATCCATCATAAATGGCAGAAGGCACACCATGGAATTTGATAAGTTGATACTTGACGCTGCACAGAATGTAGGAGCCCCTACTTCACAGCGTAGATAGAGACAGTCTCCTGACTGATTTACTCGATACATGGCTCTTATGATGAAATGTATTGTGACTGAACCATATTCCTTTCAGGAAGTAGTGCAGTAGCCTACTTGGGTTGATGTAATGGTGGAGGAGTATAACTACATTCTCAAGAACAGTGCATAGTAGATAGTCCCTAGATCGGTCGGCAAATCAGTGGTTGGATCGAGATGGATCTACAAGGTAAAGCAAGATGTTGATGGGAGTGTGGAGAAATACAAGGCCAAATTTGTGGCATGGGGATTCTCACAGATTGAGGGGATATATTATGATGATAATTTTGCACCTATTGCAAGGTACTCTTCCATAAGATCCATCCTTGCACTCTCAGCACAGATGGGCTAGTGCATTCATCAGATGGATGTGAAAACTATGATTCTCAATGGGATCATTGAGGAAGAGGTGTACATAGAGAAGCCCGAAGGTTTCTAAATCTTCAATAGTGAGTTTCATGTGTTCATGCTCAAAAGAGCACTGTATGGGCTGAAGCAAGCACCCCGTGCTTGGTACACTCGGATAGACAGCTATTTCACCGCACTGAGCTCAACCAAAAGTGAAGCAGATGCAAACCTGTACGAGATTGTGGTTGAGGGTAAGTTATTGATCATTTTTTTTATTTTGATGATCTAATTTTGATTAGTGATGAGCAGATTATACACTCATGCAAGGAGGATATTGCAAGGGAGTTCGAAATGAAGGACATGGGACTCCTTCATTATTTCCTGTCAATTGGAAATATGGCAGTGGGATGGTGAAAATTTTGTGTCTCAAGGCAACTATGCAAAGGAGATACTGGGTAAGTTTAACATGGAGAGCTACAAACCCATGGATACTCCTCTTCCAGGAAATTGGAAGGAAAGAGGATGCTACTTCTGGAGAGGTAGTGGATGCTACTGTCTATCGACAATTAGTGGGTTCGCTAATGTATTTGGTGAACACGAGACTGGAAATTTGCTACACAGTTAACCAGCTAAGTCAAGCTATGTTTAGGCCTACAAAGCTCTTTTGGAAGGCTGGGAAGCATATCCTGAGATACCTAAGGGGCACGTCAAAGTATGGTCTATGGCACAAAAGGACAGATGGATTGAAGCTGCATGGCTTTACACATGCAGATTGGGCTGGAAGCCCATCGGACAGAAAGAGCACATCAAGGGGGATATTTAGCATTGGATCGATAACAGTTTCCTGGTACAGTAGGAAACAATGATCCATGGCACTCAGTTCAACAAAATCGGAATATATGGTAGCAAGTCAAGTTGCATGCAAGGCTATCTGGATGAGAATGATCTTGATTGGTTTGTTTGGTTCTTAGATTGATCCGACAGTGATTCATTGTGATAATCAGAGTTGCATTAAACTCTTGATTAATCCTGTGTTTCATGATAGGTCTAATAATATAGATATCTGGTACCATCATCTCAGATAATGTGTGCAGAGGAGGATCACATTGCTTCAGTACATTTCCACGGAAGATCAAGATGCAGATATTCTGACGAAGGCACTCATTAGGAGAAAATTAGAATACCATGGAGACAGGATTGGGGTGAAGGATAATTCCTTTCTTGTTGAGATGGAGTGTTGAGATTCAAAAAGAAGATTCAGCTCCCTTGCCTAGTGCATTAATCACTTGGTTGCATTAAGTACCTAGACTAGGGTGGGGCCCATAGTGATATTTTTTAGTGCATGACTATTTTGATTATCCCTTAATTAAGATGGACATTAAATTGTAATCTATTTTCAATGCGGACTTGAATGAGTTAACTGAAAGTGATAAATTCAGTTATCTAGTGGACTTTGAGTTAGAGGTTGTTGGTGAGGCATGCAGAGTAATTATTGTTGTAACAGAGTTTGAAGTGCAGTGGTGCATGAGTTGGTGCAAGTTGTAAATCAGTTTAACTCAGTTAAGTGACTTAAAATTAGTTGTGCTAGTTGTAAATGAAGATACACTAGTGAGAGATCTATTGAATTAAATATTAATTAATTCACAATCAGTGATATCACATGCATCTGAGGATTTACTATTATTAGCCACATGCATGTCAGATCCAATGGAGACCAAGTTGAGTTCTAGGTGAAAGGGGAGTTGACTATCAGTTGTAGGATTATTGGCTTGCACACATGCATGAAAACACCCATTGGAGTTCCCATGATACGTGCGCAGTCAAGGTAGGCAAGAATTCCTATATTTTAGAGATCTTTACCATCAGGGATTGCTCAAGCAAGGCAGGCTATTTGGAGGCTGAGAATTAGATATGTGTTGTGATGAGCCTCTAAATTAGACATAAATTAAGGTCCCTCTAACCTTTCTTAGGCCCATCTACCTTCCTTATGCACATGAAAAGATATATTAAATCTCTCCTTCTACACTTAATAATGTTTTCTTATGCTTTTATATGTTCTTAGGAAGGTTTAAAGGTAATTTCATATTTGTGCCTAATATTGGTTATTTTTGTAGAATATTGTGAGAATATTGGGTAGATTATGCAGATTTGGGGAAGGATATAATTTAGGAACTTGCTCCCTTCCACTGGAAGATCAAGATTGAAGAATAAATGAGCACAATATCAGGAAATTATTGAGAAATCTTGGAGAAATTAAATGGGTTTGTCCACCCTCAACTCTCAAAGGTAGCCAAGAAAATGGAAGACGAAGTGCACTTAATCTATGGTTTACTTGGAGTCAAAGTGGACTCAATCATCACTATTTTCTAGGAATTTGTTGGTAGCTGCCCTTGAGGATAAATAAAGCTGATCAAGATCTAATTAGGGTCAATTCCAAGGGATTCCAGTCGATTCTGATCGATATTCCGATCCATTCTATGTTAGACGTTGATTCCATTTCCATTCCATTTGCATTCCATTCCATCCCATGCCATTATTTTTCATTATATTAGGATTTTTCTATTAAATACCTTCAAGATGCAATAAGATTGTATTTTTTTAATGAAATGAGTAGTCAGATGTTGTTTTATTGATCTAGTTTCAGGGAGCGAGGCTCATGGGTTAGGGCCCAATCTATGTGCCTCATCTTCTCTGTTGTTTTCATTCTTTTCTTTCTGTCATTTAGCTAGTTTTATTTCTGATATTTTCATTGCTATTATAGTTTGTTGCTGTAGATTTATTCTTATTATATGCGTTGTAAAATGGTTGATGAAATCCATAAAACTGTGAGGAAACCTTCCCCTCTCATCTCTGTCGATAGAGCTCGAGGAGGTAGACCTTCCTGCAGACCAAAAATTCTTGCAGTTTATAATTCACTACTTCTTAGAATAGAGTAGAGTGCAATAAAAGTTTCAATCTTTCTTCCACTATGTTATCACGCATTTTTTCTGTTTTTCCGTGCATAAATCCGTAGGTTTGTTTGCAGGTTTCAGTATTAAAGTTCCAGAGAAGTTCACCCTTGCCTTCTAGCTTCATTTTCCATCTCTATTTTCATGCTTCCAAACACCTCTATTACACTCTATTCTCTCCTTCTTTTATTGTAGATGTCACCCTTTTTATTCAAAAATTGCTTGAAAAACCATCAAATTTTGACCTCTGCCTTTGCTCCTTGAAACTCCCGCTAATGTACTTCGCTCATCACAAATTGCATTTTCTATTGGTTTCTGTTAATACTTTCTGCCTCCGAACCCCGATTACGATATTACTATAGAACTCTGCCATGTCACCCATCGCATTTCTCACTTCACTCATTTCGGCCTTATCGCAATCGCATCAATGCACCTTCCCGTATCGCACTTTGCACTTCGTAACCTTTTCCTTTTTTTTCCTTCAAAATACTTACCGCAATTCCATTCATATCTCATTTCACACTTCGTAAACTTTTCCTTTTTTTTTTTCCTTTAAAAGACTTACTGCGATTCCATTCATATCACATTTCGCACTTCGCAGCCTTTTTCCTTTTTTTCATTTAAAATACTTACCGCAATTCCATTCATATCACATTTCACACTTTGCAACCTTTTCCTGAACAACAATTCCACTACCCCTCCAGCTTTGTGATATTATGAATTGCGACATCGCATTTCGCAATTTGCAACCTTTTCCCTTTTTCTTTTAAGACTTACTGTAATCCCAAATCACATTTTTTATTTGGTTTATGTTAACACTTACTGCTCCAAACACCGATTGTGATAATTCTCCTTAATCCACCACATCACAAATCACAAATCCCATTTTTCATTTGGTTCCCATTAACACTTACCACTCCAAATGCCAATTGCGATAATTCTCCGTACTTCTTCACATCGCAAATCATGAATCATATTTTTTATTTGTTTTCCATTAACACTTACTGCTCCAAAATCCAATTGCGATAATTCTCCTTACTCCGCCTCATCACAAATCAAAAATTTCATTTTCATGTGGTTCCCGTTAATACTTACCACTCCCGATGCTGATTGTGATATTGTCATCACACTCTACCACCAATCCTACCACCATGTCACCCATCGTAGTTCATATTTTGAAAATTTAGCCTTATCGCAATCGCATTTTGCATCACCTTTCTGTATCGTATTTCTCATTTCACATCCACCTCCCGAGCAACACTTCCATCAGTTTGCCTGATTTGTGATATTGCGATTGCAATTTCGTATATCACATATCTCATTTCTATCCGCCAATTATAAATTTTCCATAGCATATTTCAAGCCTACTCCAAAGAAATTTTGTGATATCATAAGGTTTAAAGAATTCTAAACCCATATTTCCACCTCCAAGCCTTGTCCCATGTGTTAAGCCTTCCATTAACATCTTTAGTCCTTTCTTCTCCAAGCTTCAAATCAACACTTCTTCAATTAGAATTAAGTCATGGATAGCTTAGCTGCATGGATAGAATCATGGTAGATAGATCATAAGATAAGTAGGGTGTGTTTAGCCAATTGGCCGAGTTAAGTGCGGTTTAAATTAGTTTCTTTTCTGCCATTTCTTTTCAGCAAGTTAAATTAGCTTCCTTTCCTGTCATTTCTTTTCAGCAATTTAGTTTAGTTTCCTTTTTTTCATTTCCTTTCTACAATTTATTTTAGTTTCATTGAAGTGTGACAGACTTCACTGAGAACCCCTAGAAGAAGATTCCTTTCGTAAATCAGAAGAGGATGACATGAGTATAATGCATATGTTGTGTATATAGCACTATCACCTCCAAGTTTGTACAAACCCTTGGTTAATAAAGTAAAGTAGGCCAGCCCCTGGGAGTTGCATCACTCCTTGTGAAATACAAGGGCTCACCACTTTTTGGTGTCGTTTCCAGGGAGGTGTCTAGTAGATGTTTTGATTTTGTTTAAGAATTTTTTTTGCTGTCCTTTTTCATGTTGTTTCCGAAATATTGAAAAATACCAAAAAATATGATTTTCATGCCTCATAGGAGTAGGGATACTCAGAAAAAAAAAAAAAAAAAAAAAAAAAACTTCTCCAATACCAGCCCCCCACTTGACCACGTGATGTAGTAAGAACGACATCACCATACACCTTTGAAGGTAGAAGAGATGGATGGATATGATGACAATGAATAATATATTATTGGGTTTCCCATTCAAGATATGGACATCAGTTTACATATGAAGAAAATCCCTCCATCTTTCCTTCCCAACTTCCATGGTATGAGGACAAAAGATCTGAAAACATTTCTCCTTGAATTTGAGATACTTTGTAGATCTTATGGCTACTCATCACACACTCAAAAACTGAGATTGTTTCCTGCAACATTGAAGGATAGAACTCTTAAATATTTCATGAGTCTAGGTACTAATTCAATAAGATCATGGAGTGATATGCAAAAGATATTTCTAGAAAAATATAAAGATCGTGATCTTAGAGAAGAGATTTTTAGAATGAACCAAGAAGAAGATGAGAGCCTTGAGGATCTAATAGAGAATTTCATGTAAAATGTTAAGAGGGAAAAATTGCATCATTTAGGATTTGAAACACTAAAAACCCTCTTGCTTAGAACAATTAGGAATGAGTGGAATCATCTCCTTAATATCATGAGTAGAGGAGATGTATACCAACTGTCATTTGAAGAAATTTTTGAAACATGCAAGCGCATATCAAGAGGAAGGGAAAGAGTAAGTAAGTAAACATCAACATTGGTAAGGAAAGGTGAACTTGGAAATTTTCTTGATAACTTTAAAATATAAATTCTTAGCAATATAAGTGAACAAGTAGAAATGTTAAGAATGAAAAATGAGAAAAAATAAGATGTTGATATTTTTGTTGTCCATTCAGAATCTTATGCTACTAAATTTTTTTCATCATTCCCCGGGTTTAAAGAGGTTTACTAGGAAGACAATGGAGTAAGGCTATCACCAAAGAAGTTATGTTATGCAACCCCAAGGAGACCCGGGCAGCCTAGTCAACTTGATATGATGCAAGGACCCACTTCAAAATTCCAAGCCTATTCACATCCATCTCAAACTAATTGGGACACACTCCCTCCTTGGAAACCTCGGCCATCTCAACCGCAAAACCAATCATGGCAACATGGTTGGCAAGGACCTTATTGGGAAAATCCACAATATCCTCAATATTTCCCTCAATATCCTCCATACCCAACTCCATGCTATCCCTACCATACACCTCCATCACAACCACAACCTCAACCATATCCATCTCATATATCCACCCCCACTCAAATACCTGTACCACCATTTCCAAACCCATGCAATGAAGTATCTCAGCTCACTTACAATGCTGAGGTACAACACTTCCAAAAATCTCCTCTTGATCTAGATGGTATGCATCCTAGTCCAAGAAATGTATTGCAAAGAAGATATTTTATTAATGTCATTGAAGGACAACATCAAGAAGAAGAAGATCCAAATGAGGAGATCGAAAGATCAAGGGCTTCACTTGATGAAGATTTGACATCAGAGTCAGATGTTGAGAAAGTTTCTTCATGTTTACTAGCATTTCCTCCACGTGTTCAAGAGAACAATCACCGAAAAGAGGAAGATTTGAATGTCATAATAGAAGAGGACATCCAATGTGATCCAATTCAGCAAGTGGACCAGGGGCTACACAACTATATTGACATATGGTTCCAAACAGTCATTAAGTTCTAGCAACACACTCTTCTACAATAGTACTTGATACAATCCTAGTCAAAGCAATTCATCTCTTATATTCAGGTAGATGTCAGAGCATGTATTCCAAGTGTGCACCTGATTTTATCTGTGATCTTGATGTGTACATGGCTCCATTGGAAGTATTCCTATACTTGAAAAAGGTTTTGTTTTTTCAAGTAGAGTAGGAAAGTGAAAAAAAAGAAAAAAAAAGGAAAGAATAAAATCTCAAGTGAAAACCTCTTTTGAGGCATCTGAGATTGGCTCATTGATTGAAAACCTCCATGAGGTGGTCATTGGGTTGAAAAAAAGAAGAAGAGAAAAATAAAAGATCCTAGATGAAAACCTCCTTTGAGGCACCTAGGTAGACCTGCTAGTGGAAAATCTCATTGAGGCAGCTATTAGGCCCTAAAAAAAAAAAATGCATTTCTCCATGTATCTCTCTCTAATGAATGCAGGTGTTCTCCAACCTTTGAAAGCAGAAAAATAGCAAGTTGACACAAAAATAAAAAAATTTCAACACCCTGGTCAAAGGTAGTCAAATTGGACTTCCTCCTCCTATGCTCAGAAGCTCCAAAAGGACCTCAAGCTGATTATCACATGCAACTTCAGAGCAGCTGCAGAACCACCAAATACAACTTCAACATCCATATAAGAAGCTTCAATATCACTTGCAAAAACAAATCAATGGTAAGGCTCAGGTATGAAATCATCTAACCCTTTCTTTGAATCTATTTTAGCTTAAGAAAACATTAAAAAGTGTGAGAAGGAAAGTTTTTTTTATAACCAAAATCAGAAGCATAACAACCTCAGCCTTATCTAACAACTAGCCTCACTTTTTCCACCAAGAAGAGGAATAGGACAAAAGTAAAAAGGACTTGAGAAAGTGTGTAGTAAGCAGTTCATGAAATGGAAGACAAGGAGTGCCAAAGGGGTAATAAATGGTGAACTCATTTCACAAAAAAAGAAATGTGAGTTTATTTTGCATGCAATTAAAAAAAAAAAGGTAGATCAACCACCTCTTGGCATGTGAAACAGATTTTCTTAAGGCATTTGAGGACCTCCACGAAGCACCTACGAGAATAAATGCAAGAATAATAGCAATAAGATTAGCAAGAGGAGGAGCACATGGGCCAATAAACAAAAAACGAAATAAGCTAGCATGCAGGAAGAACCAGAAGGAAGGAAGGATGAATAGGTTGCTCATAGGATGAGCAATAGTTTCAGTAGGGAGGTGATGATTGGCCTCTAAATTAGACATAAATTAAGGCCCATCTGGCCTTTCTTAGGCCTATCTACCTTTCTTATACACATGAAAATATATATTAAATCTCTCCTTCTACACTTAATAATGTTTTCTTATACTTTAATATGTTCTTAGGAACGTTTAAAGGTAATTTCACATTTGTGCCTAATATTGGTTACTTTTGTAGAATATTGTGAGAATATTGGGAAAATTATGCAGATTTGGGGAAGGAGATAATTTAGGGACTTGCTCCCTGCCACTGGAAGATCAAGACTAAAGAATAAATGAGCACAATATCAGGAAATTATTGAGAAATATTGGAGAGATTCAAGGGGACTATCCACCCTCCTTAACTATCAAAGTGATCAGAACTGGATCATGGACTAGAATGATAGCTCAAAATTCAAAGTTCTCAGAAGAGTTTCAAACCTGAACGACCGGAATGTTCTCGTCGTTGTGATTTTGGTTCTGTGAACAGTTCTCAAAACCAACATCATATGTGAAATTTATGAAGGTTTGAAGCCTCCAGTAAACTCCATTTTTTAGTTGACTTGGTTTGACTTTTGACATTTTAGCAAGAAATTATATGTTAAACGTCAATTTTTTTAAAGGTTGGTGGAGGCCAATCATTCTTTGCCACGTGGCCCCGGGCCTAATGGTTTAAAAAAAAAAGGGGTCAAGGCAAAATTTTTGGTTATTGGAAGGTTGGGTCACTTTGCATGAATTCGGGTCACTCTGCACATATTCAGGTCACCCTGCTCACATTTGGGTCACCCTGCATGCATTTGGGTCACATTGCATGCATTCAGGTTGGGCGCCTCTGCACGCATTTGGGTCATAGTGTACGCATTTGGGTCACAATGCACGCATTCGAGTCAGTGCACGTATCAGTCGGGTTGAAGCTTATCCGCCAGCAATTGATAGTTAGCGGCATTTACGCATGTGAACACAACATCTAACCACCACATTAAATGTTACCTCTAATTTTGGGGTGGATTCCACCATTTCCGACAGGTTTTCCAACTTTTTCGACATTAACTAGAGTTCCTCCAGTTTTGGAGGAGGTTTTCTAGTGGCACTAGGGAAAAAAAAAACATATTGACATAACTTTCTCCATTTTCGACCAAAAAAGATGAAATCTTAGTCAATTTTGGGTCTCTTCGACCTCCTGAACACTTTTGGATAGGTTTCAAGTTGAATGGAGGTGATCTTCAGCAGATTTTTCTTCATGGAAGATGAAGGAGCCATTAGGAATACCATGAGACAAATTTAGTTTGAGGCCTAACCAGGGGAGTTAGAGTTCTTTTCGAGAGTTACAATAGTCTAAATTGGATAATTCAGAGGTTCTGAATTTGATGAAATAGTTTTCAGATCCTGTAGAGAAATTTTGATTGCCAAAAATCTTCAGTAAAGTTCCAGGGGCCATTAGTAGCCGGAGGCCATTTATGATGAATGAATAGTCTAACTTGAATATTTCAAAAATTTTGGAACCAATGGAAGTGGTTTCAGAATATTTTGAGAAATTATACAACTCGAGAAGTTGATGTGAATTTTTGGGCAGCCCTGGGCAAACCGTGGAGGATAGCCTATTTTGGGGATGCAGTGCTCGATTTGAGAAATTTATCAATTGGTATTTGATGTATGATATGAATTGGATATAGAAGGAGTGGTTTCAATGATAGAAACAAAATTTTTAAGGAGTTTGTCTCATTTAGAAGCTCAGAGTAGCTTAGTGCACCGACAAAAGGAATCATGTTCACAGGAAGCCTAAAGCTATTTGCAGAATTTGGATAGCCAATTGAGGGATATTTATGGTATTTTCAGTCCTTTGGATCATTGTTGTATTCATTGGAATTAAGTATTTACTTGTAAAAAACACTTACCATAATTCCAAAGAGCTGAGTCATGATGACAAAGCTCAAAGGAGACGTAGCCCACGAGATTTCGGATGACCTCCTAGATTAAAATTTCTGTTGTGTTTGAATGATTATTTGTTGCATTATGTTGCTGTAATATATGTTAAATTATAGCAAGAAAAAATGAAGTTAAGACACATAAACAGTAAAAACTCATACACCACTTTTAAGTAAATAATTCTGCAAAATTTTCAAGTACAAGCTAGATCATTTAATTTAAACTGAGTGGTAGGTTTTTGAAATACATACAAGTTATCCAGACCATTTTCATATCACAAAGGAAGCCAAGAAAATAGAATATGAAGTGCACTCAATCTATGGTTTACTTGGAGTCAAAGTGGACTCAATCATCCCTATTTTCTATGGGTTTGTTTGTAGTTTCCCTTGAGGATAAATACAGCTGATCAAGAGTTAATTAGGGTTGATTTTCCAATCCATTCAATGCTAGTTGATTCCATTTCCATTCCATTCCATCCCATGACATTATTTTCCATTCATTTAGGCTTTTGCTGTTTAAGACCTTCGGGATGTAATAAGACTATATTTTGTAATGCAATGAGTAGTCAGATGTTGTTTTACTGATCTAGTTTCAGGGAGGGAGGCTCGTGGGTTAGGGCCCAATCCACATGCCTCAAATTATCTATTGTTTTCATTCTTTTATTTATGTCATTTAGCTAGTTTTATTTCTGATATTTTCATTTCTATTATACTTTTTTGTTATGGATTTAATCTTGTTATATGCGTTGTATAATAGTTGATGAACTCCATAAAACTGTGAGGCAACCTTCCCCTCTCATCTCTGTCGATAGAGCTAGAGGAGGGTAGACCTTCCCGCAGACCAATAATGCTTTATGTTTATGATTCGTTGCTTCTCAGATTAGAGTAGAGTGTAATAACAGTTTCAATATTTCTTCCATTGTGTTATCACGCATACTTTTCTGTTTTTCTGTGCATGAATCCACAGGATTGTTTGCAGGAATCAGTACTAAAGTTCCAGAGAATTTCACCCTCGCCTTCCCACTTCATTTTCCATCTCTGTTTTCATGCTTCCAAACACCTCTATCATGCTCTATTCCCTTCTTCTTATTTTATTGCAACTATGACCCTTTTTAGTCACAAAACGCTTGAAAAACCATCAAAGTTGGAACTCCTCCTTTGCTCCTCGAAACTCCCGCTACCATAATTTTGTCATCAAAAATTGTATTTTCTATTGGTTTCCATTAATACTTTCCACCTCCGAACCCCGATTGCAATATTATTGTAGCACTCTGCCATGTCACCCATTGCATTTCACACCTCACAAATTTCGACCTTATCGCAATCGCATCGTTGCACCTTCCCGTATCACACTTCACACTTCTCAATGTTTTCCTTTTTTTTCCTCTAAAATACTTACCGCAATTCCATTGATATTGAATTTCACATTTCTCAACCTTTTCCTTCTTTTTCCTTTAAATTACTTGCCGCAATTCCACTCATATCGCATTTCCTACTTCGCAACCTTTTCCTTTTTTTTCCTTCAAAAGACTTACCACAATTCCATTCATATTTCACTTTGCAACCTTTTCTTGAACAACACTTCTGCTACCCCTCAAACTTTGTGATATTGCGAATTGCGATATTGCATTTCGCATTTCGCAATTTCTATCCCATCGAATTTTATAAACATTTCCCTTTTTCCTTTAAGACTTACCGCAATCGCAAATCACATTTTTATTTGGTTCCCGTTAACACTTACTGCTCCAAACACTGATTGAGATAATTCTCCTTAATCTGCCACATCGAAAATCACAAATTGCATTTTTCATGTGGTTCCCATAAGCACTTATTGCTCCAAACGTCGATTGCGATAACTATCCGTACTTCGCCACATCGCAAATCGCAAAACACATTTTTTATTTGGTTTTTGTTAACACTTACCACTCCAAATTCCGATTGCGATAATTCTCCTTACTCCACCACATCGCAAATCACAAATCACATTTTCATGTGGTTCCCATTAATATTTACCGCTCCCTACACCGATTGTGATATTTTCATCGCACTCCGCCACCAGTCCTACCGCCACGTCACCCATCTCATTTTTCATTTTTCAAATTTCAGCCTTATCTCAATTGCATTTTGCATCACCTTTCCGTATCGTATTTTGCATTTCGCATCCGCCTCCTGAGCAACACTTTTGTCACTTCATCTGATTTTCGATATTGCAATTGCAATTTCGCATATCTCATTTCGCATTTCTATCTGCCAATTATAATTCCTCCATCACATATTTCAAGCCTCCCACTCCAAACCATATTTGTGATATCATAAGGTTTAATGAAGTCTAAACTGATATTTCCACCTCCAAGCCTTGTCCCATGTGTTAAGCCTTCCATTAGCATCTTTAGCCCTTTCTTCTCCAAGCTTCAAATCAACACTTTTTAAATTAGAATTAAGTCATGGATAGCTTAGCTACATGGATAGAAGCATGGTAGATAGAGCATAAGATAAGTAGGGTGTGTATAGATGATTGGCTAAGTTAAGTGTGGTTTAAATTAGTTTCTTTTCTTTCATTTATTTTCAGCAAGTTAAATTAGTTTCCTTTCCTGTCATTTCTTTTCAGCAATTTAGTTTAGTTTCATTTATGTCATTTCCTTTCTGCAATTTATTTTAGTTTCATTGAAGTGTGACAGACTCCACTGAGAACCCTTAGAAGAAGCACCCTTTCGTAGAGCGGAAGAGGATGAAATGGGTAGAATGCATCTGTTGTGTATATAGCATTGTCACCTCCAAGTTTTTATGCACCCCGAGTTGATAAAATAAATTAGGGAAGCCCTGGGAGTTTCAGCACTCTTGGTGCAATACCAGGGCTCACCATGTTGGTTAGTTTTGCATATGACAATGTGAGACAATTAGCTGAGCACTGGAGGGATCTTGTGAGAAGAGTTTGTATTTAATTGTTTCATGATCCATTCTTAATATACAATAGAAGATAGTGGGATTTTTAGCTATAATCTTTCCTTGGGAAATTATATTTGTTTTGTGTGATTGATCATTCTTCGTGATCATGTGATTAGCGATTGTGTTTTTAATTTTACAAAATATTTGTAGAAGCGATTCAGTATTTAACTTTAGTACATCATTAGATCAGGTGAATCCAAGATACACATGCATGTTGTATAACTTCTAAAAAATATTTTTTTCCACGCAAACACCAATTAGTACACCAAAGAAATGAGGTGAAAGTGCTGAGCCATTTTATGAAATATTGAGAACATGGTACATATGAGAGAGAACAATAGAACCTAGGCTTGTTTCTACGAAAAATTCAAAACCCAGGTGAAAATATGAAGACCCAAGTGTTGTAATTGACCCAAACAAGTAGCACACAATCCATATAAAATATTGGTGTTTCCATTTAAAAGAATCAGATTTTGTTCCCTCAAAACTGCTTAGAAAATTCTGAAAATCTATGTTAGAGCTCCTCACAGCAAACCCATAAAAACACTGAAATGGTTTGGATTAAATCCAAGGCAAACTAGGGCCGACCAAGTGGTGTGAATTACATAGTACTAATAAAATACAATGAGGAAGGAATGTTGTTTCCAACATGAACATTTTCCAAAAAATTCTAAAATTTTAACCACAATATCCTCTCACAAAACCCAAAATAATTCTTGGGAAAATTCCAGCTGACCTAGAAATCCCCAATTAGTGTGAATTCCTTTATTTTCCCAACCCTTCATACTACTCGAAATACGATAAATTCGTACCACAATGCTCCAAATATTTAGTCCTACAAACTCATTACAAAAGCACTGTTTCAAATGAGATAAATCTCCTGCAAAACCTTTGGTACTCCAACCCTCTATAGTTTCTTCTAAATGGATACTTTGAACTACTTATACACCCAGAAAATATGCAGAACTAGGTAAACACCTTCAATAAGCATTGTGGAAGCCTAGAAAATGGACTCCCCAACTTCCTCACTATGGAGACACTCGAAGCGTAACAACCTTGGGTTAAAATTTCATGTAATAAAACTTAATAAAGGAAAATAAGACCATGGCGAAAGGAAACTTATTCCAATCTAAATGTTGGGAAAAATATCCTAGTGGGAATCACTTGTTACGTTTATGGCCAAGGGTAAAGTTGAAAAGGAAATGGAAAAGGCTTTGGAAAGAAAAAAAGGAATTTGGGCATTTTTATTTATGAAAATAATGGAATATGAGAAATGGAGGTGAAAGGTCATAGGTTGCATGTGAGGAGGAAATGACGAAAAATAATGGAAATTTGAAGAAATTAGAGGCATCATTAATAAAAATACCTCATAGCATCATTCTATAGAATTTTTTTAGTTCAGATTTGGGATTAATCTCAAAGAGGAGAAAAACATCATGAGAAGAAGTAAAGCAAGCAAGAAAAGGAAGGACAAGGAAAGCAAGGAAAGAAAAAAATCAAGCATGGAAAATTTGGATCAAACAACTTCAACAAGAATACTTGCAGGTAACTGGTTGTATGTATGATTTCCTAGCTGGTTTTGACATGCATGGTATGTGTATGTTGGTATTTGGTTATTTTTGTCTCATTGATATGGATTTTTTCGGGTATCAACAATGGATTTTAGCCTTGCCTTGCCATTTCTGGACAACCATGGCATGCTAATATTTTTCTTGGTTTGAGATTTGGATTGTCGAAATATTTTGGATCCGAGCGAGATGGTCTCAAGAAAATTTCCAAAAGCCTAGGAATCCCTTGACTGGTGATGGTGGGATAGATGGTAAAGCCTGAGAGTGGAGACAATAAAATTCCTCAAGGTATTAGAGAAGAAATTCTCAAGCATCCAAGATCAGTTTAGTTTTGTGATCTTAGGGCCGATTTAGGTGAGATCATAGTATGGTGAGGGTGGAGGTGGTTTAAACTATGGATTCCCTTGGTTTTTTTTGGATTTATTTATCCCATGAGATCCCAAATTCATTCTTGGAATATGGCATGAGGGTGATTGGCTGAAAGAAATATTTAGTTCAGCCAATATATGGTTGGGTGGTATGTGGAAGTCCCGAACCTGGTTGGATTTTTCCTATGTCTAAAAAGGGCTAAGTTTCTCTTGATTTTGATGAGTAAATGTACTTTTTATTATGTGGCTTTAATGGTTGTTCCATCATTACTATTTATCTAGCTATATGTTGGTTATAAGCATGGTTATTTGACAGATCCTAGACATGACTCTTTTCATGTTTCTACTTGTAACTGAATGGATAATGAATGAATGAACTAATTGATGTTATGATAGATAATTTGAGAAGGAAATGAGCCTTCTTGTTAAACCTCATATAATTTTTCATATCCTTATGATCATACTTACATTCATGACCTGTAGGTTGCATTTTTACCAATACTTTGATGGAATGCCAGTCCTAGTTGGGGAAGGTCAGGTCAAGTCCTCATTCTAGTTTTGGTTTATAATATTATTTTCCTGTCATTTATAATTTTTGAAAGTTTCACTGAGTTATGGGTAGAGGCTTGAGTCCTGGCCCCGAAAAGTGGCTCAAAATTCGGGTTCTTTGGCATAAAACTATCTGGAAAAGTCCATAGTCGTTGGCAGGTAGGCTTAAGGGAGCGACTAGGGCACTATAGTTACTTTCATGCCTTGGAAAGGGAGACAATAGGGCTCTAGTTTAGTGAAAAAGAGATTTATCTCAGGGGTTAGACACCTGTATGGGTTTGGTTGCTCCTCGAGGTCCTGTGGCACTTGAGGGAAGTCATTAAGATCTAAAGTTGTCGACTCCCTTTCCTTAAGGTCATATAGATGATCTGTAGTTACACCCTAAATATTTATTTAGTGAAAAATTAAGAAATTATGGTGTGGGAGAATGGGAAGTGGTATCAGAGTGAGTTGCGCTCTCTTTGGGAAGAGTCTGATTTTGTCAAGGTTATAGTTGTCATGCATGGGATCATGGCATACAGTTTGTATGGTCATGCATGATGTTGTTATGTTGTTATGTGAATATGCTGATATGTTGATTATATGGATATGCTTATGATTATATATGTGCATGCTAATGTGGACTAATCTTGCAAATGAGATAAGTATCCCCTGAACATCAAATATGTTGATTTTAGTATATATTTGGTTTATCTGAAATGGTACACTTGCAGGAAGAAGAGAATCCAAGATGAAAAAACAAATGGTAGACTATGGTTCCCGTGACTCTCCCTACAGATCAGTTGGGCATCAAGGAGATGAATATTCTCCCAGTATAGAAAATACATTGACGAGTTTTAGGTTAGAGATTAGAAGTTTCAAAGTAGACACTAGCACATTTGGCCTAATTTCTGATGGCCAAAGTGTCTCTCTTTCGACACATAGTTTTCGGAAGAGAGACACTATGAGGTGGGAAAAAACGTGGTTAGCCTTAGAGTCGCAATTCTGACACTTCAATAAAGTGTCGAAAGAGCGACACCTTTCTGATGTTTCCAGACCGGTGCCGCTCTTCCGACGTTATTCCAAAACGTTGGTCTTCCGACGAAAACAAAACTTCGCTCTTCCAATGAACAACAAAACGTCACTTTTCCGACAAAAAATAAAACGTCGCTCATTCGACGAAAAATAAAACATCACTCTTCCAACGAAAAATAAAAAACGTCGCTCTTTTGACGAAAAAAAACATCATTCTTCTGACAAAAAAACAAACATTTCTCTTCCGATGAAAAAAACGTCGCTCTTCCGACAGAATGCAAACGTCTCTCTTCCGACAAAAAAAACGCCACTCTTCTGATGGCATTCAAACATCGCTCTTTCGACAGAAACTAAAAAATATTTAAAAAAAAATCATTTAAAAACTACATGTCTAATAGGGAAGATTTTGTAATCATTCAATCTTTAAAAGACTTGGCATGAGTCAATTTGGGGAATTGAAGCTAGTATGAACCCCCCCTTCCCCCTTTTACAGAGAGGTATACCTTACTGATGATGTGAATATGGGGGTATACGTGGCCATGGATAGTTCACGGGCATTCATTATTCATTTAAATGGTTTTCCAACTCAAGTTTGATGTGGGAGCAAAGTCCTGCATGATAGCACCACGACTCACAAAACTGAAGTCTAGGGCTTGCTAATAGTCTGAGTTTAGAAGGTACAAAGTTCAAACCAGTCAAGTGACGGCTTCAAGCTAGTACAACCCTTGT
Source organism: Pinus albicaulis (assembly GCA_034641835.2). NCBI lineage: Eukaryota > Viridiplantae > Streptophyta > Pinopsida > Pinales > Pinaceae > Pinus > Pinus albicaulis. Next base: position 1,122,585,088 of record CM076574.1, read on the forward strand.
TGTACTTTAACACAAGTTTCCTTAAGCAACCTTCAAGTCTGCGATCATTATAAACCCTGTATCCCTAAGCAATTGAAATCTTCAAGCAATAAAGGAAGAAGCCCAACTCCTCTGTTTCACTGAGGAATCCACATCTTTGTGCAATAAGGCTTGACTCATATTCTAGAGAATCCAATTTTTCCAATGATATATCACTGGTAAATAATATTTTTGGGGCGATAAAGGAAGGAGCTAATTTCACGTATCACTGAAAATTATCTTCTTGGAGCGATAAATGAGAGAGCACAAATCCTATGTATTGTTGGAAAATGATATTTCTGGAGAAATAAAGCAAGGGCTCTATTCCTTGTCACTGGAAAATGTGAATCTTGGAGCGATAGGCTCCAAGTCTGCAAATCTAGAAATTATGAATTACGTGGCTATAAGGCCTTTGACACTGGAGAATTTAGATTCTCGAGTGATAGGATCGAATCCCAAGTCTTGTTTCTGGAAACATGAAATTTTAAAAATGCTAAGCATTATGGCTAGTTCCCTTCTGCTTAGAAATTGAACTCCTATGTACATATCTCCATCAAAGAGACTACTGGGCATCAAAGTAACATGCATGAGCTTAAAATAGATCCCTAAACAAGCTCAAAGTTTGGAAAAGTTTTGGGACCCCATCCTGCAAAGGGCATCTAGAGGCTGGGTCTGTTATAAATTATAATGTGGCTAAGAGGATTAAAAAATGTGCAATAGGATTCGATAGCATATTTTTGTAGACCTTTTAATATTATGCCTCCTAAAGTTGATTCTATTAAGTGTTAATTATTATTATACTTGTTAGATAATTAGACATGGGTAAGTCACCTGCAACTTCCTCGCATTTCTATAGATGTGTTAATAGAGATAGATGGAAATGGCTTACCATGTGCTTTCATGATGCCTCATTATGATTTCTTGGTGTGCTTTTGATATTTGGCATGATCACTGTTGCAGGTGACAAAGTAAGTACAATAACTTTGGGAGCAACCAACGAAAGGCCATAATATCATAAATTTAAGGTTCAAAATCTGGGCTAAGTGGTTCAACCTTGGATCTTTACCTGTAATTGAATGAAAATAGTAATTCATATTTGGTAGCTTCCATTATAATTATGAATACTATTTTTATCATGTTTCAAGACTCTAGATTAGGTTAGGAAATTGCACTAACAAATAGGGATCACTTAATAATTTTGTCAGCTACTTTGACTATTATTCATGCATTTAAAACAAATTGATAAATTCTCCCAATTAAGTTCACTAACAACCCTAGTTAAAAGATGAACCATGGAATCATCTCTAACTTGGGATCATGCTGAAATCAACCCCCTTGCGTAGTCTCTTATTTATTATACCTGCAACCTTTTGTTGCTAAAAAACTAATAGAATGGTCACATGTTGCGAGATTTATCCTCACATTCCATGCATAGCTTGTTTGCAAAGCACTGCAACTAAAATAGAGCTTCGAGACTGCCACTTTGAAAAAGAGGAATATCTTATTAAATTTTCTTCCAACTATTCCCATATCAAACAAGCCCTCGAGTAGTTGTATTTGTTTTGAACTATTCATACCACCATCCACAATTATTCATATGATAAAAATATTTCAGATTCAACAAAAGTGCTAATTTTCCAGAGTCACCATCCATTGGATGTGATCTCTTTTACACTGTTTTTAGGCATATGGTAGAACCAAATCGTGAAAAAAAAAAGGTGTAATAGAATGAATCTATAATAATTAACTCACTTCTACAAATACAAAACTGAAAACTTTCAAAATCTGTAATCTAACACCTCACTGACCAGACGAAATATAGCATTCAACATGTAAGAAAAATTGATGTAAGCACTCCATAGATCATATTACAGAAAAGATAGCATGGATTATTCTTTCCTACATGTAATAGTACAACTACATGGTTATTATATTCAATGCTCTAGATTCCAAATGAAACTGGAAAAATAATATTACACCAAGAATCAGAAATAGGATATAAAAAGGACCAGAAGAGAAGCATTAACAAAGCAATTGACTAAAATTATTACCAGATAGAAATAGAATATTCTTCAAATACTTTGACTCAGAAGATGTAGCAGTACTACAATTCCTAAATTCATCAACTGGACGTTTCCCACCCCAAAACCTTCTTGAGATTCTCAGACTCTCAACTCTTCAGCTTAGAGTAATAAAACTCAAACTAACTATGAAGATACACTCAATTTATGCATTGCATGAAGAAGCATTCAGACTAACTCATTATAAAAGAGTATATCTATAACTAGCCTTGCAGATTTGAGACCACGAACTATGTCAGACTCAATTAATGGTTAGCCTGGAAGACCTTCATAAATGATACCAGTTTCTCCACACCTGCCAATGGCATTGCATTACAAATTGAAGCCCTCATTCCTCCCACAGATCGATGTCCCTTAAGCTGCAACATGCCATTGCTTGCTTCCTGTTTGATAAAATCACTCTCAAGCTCAGACTTCTTGAGTGTAAATGGCACATTCATCAGAGACTTGATAGATTTATCCACTGGGCACCAATAAAACCCATTTCTCGCATTGATCGCCTCATAGAGAATCTTAGCCTTCTAAAAAAATTTCTTCTCTATTTTGCTCAATCCCCCCTGTGCAAGGAGATCCTCAAACACTAGGCCACACACATAGATTGTAAAGCAAGGTGGGATGTTATACAAAGACTTGTTCTCAGTGTGAATTTTGTAATCTAGCATGAGGGGGGTGCTTGGTTGAGCACTGCCAATAAGGTCATTTCTGATTATAGCAATGGTTACCCCTACTGGTCTGACGTTTTTCTGAGCTCCATCATAGATGACCCCAAATTTAGACACATCCATAGGTTTGGAGAAAAATTTAGATGACATGTCAGTAACCAGAAAGGTAGTGTCCCCTTTGGGTGTAGGGTAGTCCTTAAACTCAACACCATGAATGGTCTCATTGGCACAAATATGCAAATATTTTTCATTTGGGCTTAACTGGATTTCCTCCTCAGAGGGTATTCTTGTATACTTAGTAGCCTTTCCAGACCAAGCCATATTGGCCTTGCATAACCTCTGACCTTCTTTGAAGGCCTTGTCACCCCATGATCCAGTCACAATATAATCTGATGTATCTTCTACTCCACATAAATTTAACAACAAACAAGAAAATTGTGTTGGAGCCCCACCATGACGGAAAAGGACCTCATAATTTGCAGGAATGCTAAGAATCTCACGCAGATCAGATTGAGCCTTATGTATCATAGAAGTGAACTCCTTACCTTTGTGGCTCACCTCCATTATGCTCATCCCCGAGCCCCTCCAATTGAAGAGCTCTGCCTGAGATTATTTTATAACATTTGTGGGCAAAGTCACTGACCCTACAACGAAGTTGAACACGCGACCTTTATCCTGCACTAGATATGAGAATCTTGTTCATGGGGTTGCAAAAGATGGTGCCACGGATGTGCATGTGATAGACATGATGGGTCGTGGGTTTTTTCTCTTGGGTATAAGGATGGTGTGCATAGCTTGGTACCTATTATTGAAGACTAGCATGGGCATAAAGGGTTATCAGTTTTTTATGTAGGGTTATCAGTTTGACAGAAAGGGTTGATGAGTTTAGGATTCAGAAATGGGCATATCAGCAAAATAAAACAAACAGAAACCAAACAACCATTTCCATGGATGCAAACAAGAAATTCTTAGAATAACATAGACAAAATAACCAAATGGACATATCAGCAAACCAAAACATATAGAAACCAAATAGCCATTGCCGCAGAAGCCAACGAAAAAATCTCATAGCTAATAAAATGCACCACCAAATGGGCAGAAGTAGAAAGAAACAAAACCAAATGGGCAAAAAAATAACCAAAGAAACCTAAAGGGAATTGCATTATTATTGGATAAACACAAAAACTTAACTTACCGCATCCTTCCTCCAAACCTGCGATAGTATGGCCGCATCCTTCCTCCAAACCTGTAATAGTGTGGCTGCATCCTTCTTCAAAACCAGCAACAGTATGGCCACATCCTCCCTCCTTCCCTGGACAAACCATGCAACTGGAGGGGAATGAACAAGGGAAATTAAAAATTTTGATATTTGAAAATTTTAGACATTTTGAAGAGGGAAATGAACGAGGAAAATTAAAACTTTTGATATTTGAAATTTTTTGACATTTTGAAATGAAATACGTGTGTTTTTTAAGGCCACTCAAATTCCATTAAATAAAATGTGTGAGTATTTTCTTGGGGTTAATAAGGGGCTTGGGTAAATAATTGGTATTGTTTATTATAAATAATTATTAATGAGGTTATATCTAAGACATTTATTTAAATTATTAATTATATAAAATTGTTGAATTTTTATTTCATAAACTAGGGATTTTGGTTGATTTTTTAATCTAATTATGTGATATTTAAGATGAATTATGGTAACTTAAAAATAAGTTTTATGTGGTTAAAAGGGAAGTAGTAATGTTATGGTATGAATGATTATTTTCAATGAAATTTTTGGTTTAGTAAGGATAACTCATATATGGACATTTTCCATGATTTTTAAGACGGAGTCAATATAGGAAAGGTGATACTTAAAGGGCTCCCACATGCTTTAGAAATTTTATATCTATTGGTTTATAAACATTAGAGGTGGAAAAATATCCTAAGCTCTAGAGCTAAGTTTGCTCCAACTTAGCTATATCTTGAACAACAAATTGTTGTTGACGTTAAGGATATGATAGAAATTTGGTGGGTTGTAGGGTAGTCTTGTCATGAAATAAATGTAATGTAGTTACTAGGTAGGTAGGGGGAACCATTTTGGTGGAACTTGGCCATAAATGGGACATCTATCCATGCATATTTTTTTAAGAACAAATACACCTAACGGATTATCATTGTACGAGAATCACTTTAGGATCTAGGCTATTGTGCACACACTAACTAAAGGGATATTAGTGAAACCCACAAAAGTATTATAGGTGCTTTTATGTAAATAGGTGTTCTTGTGTTCTCATTGGTTAGTTACGAGAAAATGACAATAAAGTAAGAGAAGTTATAGGTGCTTTTATAGAAATAGGTGTTCTTGTGCTCTCATTGGTTAGGTATGGTAAAATGACAATAAAGTAAGAGAAGGATTTGACTACTGGACAATTAGAGGAATGATTCCACACAAAACCAAGCGTGGTGCTGCAGTACTTTCTAGGCTAAGGGATTTTGAAGGGGTCACCCACCATATGACCGGAAGAAGAGAATGGTCATTCCAGATGCTCTGAAAGTGTTGAGGCTTCAGCTAAGTCACAAGTATTGTTTGCTAGGAAGACTTTCCAAAGAAGTTGGCTGGCATCACCATGACACTATTACGGAATTAGAAGGTAAGAGAAAGGAAAAGGCTCAGGTATCATATGAGAGAAGGAATAAATTGGCAAAATTGAGATCAAAAGCAGTGGAGTTAGCCGAAAAGTAGCTTGCCCCAGAGATGGATAAGATAAAACTTGACAACATATTGGTCAATTTCCTTGACCCTTTATTGGTTATTCAGAAGGAGTATGAATACACCACCATTAATATCAAGGTAACCCCTAGCAGATCAAGGGCTACAAGTTGTAGTTTTTATCTGAACATCAACATACCAAAACCATGCTTACAACCAGGATATGTTTTTTGAGGAGGAGAATTCTCATCGAGATCAACATCAAGATTCCATTGCAGAAAAAAAAGTACAACTTGTGGTGATTCCAGATGAGCATAGATGAATAGCTACATTAATAAATGTTGAATGTGGAAATTATGGAGAAAATATGAAATTCATCTTCCTTATGCATTCGAGCAAGAGGAAAATCAATCATCAATGAAAATTCAAAATTTTCAAGCTGAGCAAGATCAACCAAATTGGGGGCAAAGTTTGGGGAACCTTCATAACTGAATGGGACCTATGTGATATGGCTACAAGTTATCTACCCCCACACAATCCGATATGAAAACAATAAACATTGTAGGAATAGGGTTAATTAACCCCACACATAGGGATTACATAGGTTTTGTTCCCATGCCACATGCTCATGAACTGAAATCTCTCTTTACTTTCAATATGTGAATATGCAGCAACAAGACATCTATTCAATTTTACTAGTTGGGTGGCTCTTATAAGAACCATGCCAGACATGTAATATTTTTAGATAATGAGGATTGCAACATTATCTTAATCTCTAGGCATTAGGGATTACATAGGTTTTGTTCACATTCCTCCACCCTTCTAGATTCAGCCTGTAGATATATTCTGGGATTTGAGAGGAGATCTTCCTCCACCCAATAGCCATGAGGGATTCTAGAGGTTTTGGTTCCACACTTCCACCCTTCTATTTAATTAGGAATCAGCCTAGATAACCAAGCAATAACCATTCTTAATGAAAGGCGAAGGGATCCAATTCTTGCAGCTCTATCCGACGACCGAATGAAGGCACAACTAGCTAGGGAGCAACTGGAAAACGGGTCACACGAACGAGCACAGGGCACCCGACCCTCACAACTTAGAAAATTTGATACAGTCTTCCTCAAACGAAATGACCCGACACGAACGCGTTTAGGTAGGCACCCTCACACGGTGCACATGACCAAACGAAGGCACAAGGGATCAAATTCCAAATAGGCCACATGAACGTGCAAAAGGCACCCATGTGGTCACAACTTAGAAAATTTGATACTATCACCCTCAAACGAAACGACCAAACGACCCGACCCGAACGCGTTTGGGTGGGTGCCCTCACATGGCGCGTATAACCGAACGAAGGCACAAGTGAGAAAATGGAAAACGGGCCGCACAAATGTGAAAAAGACACCCATGCGGTCACAACTTAGCGAATTTGATACGGCCACCCTCAAACAGAACAACCTGACCCAACCCAAATGCATTTGGGCGGCTGCCCTCACACGGCGTGCCCGACTGAACGAAGGCACAAGGGGGCAAACGGAAAACGAGCTACATGAATGTGCACAAGGCACCCCTATGGTCACAACTTAGAAAATTTGATATGGCCGCCCTCAAACGAAATGACCCAACCCGAACACGTTTGGGCGGGTGCCCTCACACAGCGCGTTTGGGGGGCACGACTGAATGAAGGAACAAGGGATAAAATGGAGAATTGGCCGCACGAATGTGTAAAAGGCACCTGTGCGGTCACAACTTAGCAAATTTGATATGGCCGCCTTCAAACGAAACAACTTGACCGGACTCAAACGCATAATTTGGGCGGGCGCCCTCACACGACGCACCCGACTGAACTAAGGCACAAGGGGGCAAACGGAAAAAGAGCCACACGAACATGCACAAGGCACCCCTACAGTCACAATTTAGCAAATTTGATATGCCCACCCTTAAACAAAATGACCCAACCTGAATGCGTTTGGGCGGGCACCCTCACACGGTGCGCACGACCGAATGAAGGCACAAGGGAGAAACTGGAAAATGGGCTGCACGAACGTGCATAGGGCACCCGACTCTTCTTATGAGAACTCTTCAATTTGAGAATAAACTTATACCAAGTGTACAATTATGAATACCTGCCTAGTTAAGAGCGAGTGTTGGAAAAAAGAAGAAAGACAAATATTATTTTTGAGCATGGGACTCATGCCCTAGTTTGATGATCATCTAGGTAAAGCATGTTCTTCATGCTTCTAGGTTTTTTCCATTGTTATGTACCTTGTGCTTCTAGGTTTTTTCCTTTGTTATGTACCTTGTGCCTGCAAGGATTGCCATTGATCTCAGACATTTACCTTAGTTTAATTTTCTTTTTAAATTTAACCTCTTGCTACATTGTTTATAAAATATATAGAAACTCTTTCTAATGTATTTCATTGTCCTTATATTTCTCTTCATTATTGCCTACCACATCCCCCCACTCCTCCTATCGGTGTTCCTTTGCACCTCTCAGCGCAATTGCTAGTGTAATTTTTCTTTTGGACAGAAATTTCGTCCACTGAAAGTGAAAAAAAACTTTCATTTACTAACGTGGACTAATGAAAGGGATTCTAATTGAATATTTTTTGATAATTTATTATTGAAATTGATGATTTGTGATTGTTATTTAAGGATAAAGGGATTGTTAAAGAGGGTGATGTTGAGAAGTTTATATGGGCTTTGAAAGTTGGTGTGGTTTTCTAATGTATGAATGTCTTTTGATGGAGACCATGTTATTTTGTAAAATATTGTAAGTGTGTTGATAGAGGTTGACTCAATAATGAATTATATGGACCATGTAATAGGGTGACTATATTTTTGAAGGGTTTAGATCTTATGATATGGAGGGAAGTACTATTGGGAGGAGCCCATGTGGCCGAGAGTAGTCATTTTAGGGAAAGAAAATGTTGGATGAAATGTTTCTTTTATATCTTCCTTAATAGGTTACAACATTTAAAAATAGCTTGTTTAAGGTGATTATCTCTCCATGTAAAGGATTTGTGGACCATTGGTATGGTGTGGTGGAGTTCACCATCCCCAACAAATCACCTGTAGCTAGTAAATGTACATAGACGTAGCATCACAATATCTATATAAACCAATGGTGTAATATATTTATTATAACATTCTGTAGCTAGTAAATGTACATAGTAGCATCACAATATCTATATAAACCAATGGTGTAATATATTTATCATAATTAATGTTATAGAAGCATAAACAGTTATTATGCAACAAAAGATTATAAATTGAAATTTAGATTTACCTTGTAATAATGATAAGTAATATTTTTTCCCAAAAGTTATAATTTATCACTCGAATATATAGTTTTAAATATTTTATTATATTTCTATTCATAAATTTCATATTTATATTAATAAATATTTATCATTTTAATTTTAATTACATTGTAAGGCACTCACCTTATAGAATCATATGTATGATGTGATACAATGGGTATTGTCCATTAGATGGTGTAAATTACCATCAAATATCATGCTATTGTAGACTTTTTGGATTCATATGTGAGGCATGGGATTTGATGAAGTTTCTAAAATATACATCGGTCTTGCGATGGTTTGGAGCAAAACATTGCAAGCAAGACCAACGTATATTTTAGAAATGTCGCATTTCCGACGTTTTCTCAAAATAGTCGCAATGCCGATGAATATGTTAGAGACGTCACTCTTCCGACATTTTGTCCCAAAAACATCGTAATACCGACGCATAGTTTATAACTTCACATTTCTGATGACATTCATAAACGTCGCAAAAGCGACGATGTCCCTAAACGTCAGTATAGCAACGGTTGTTGGCGGGATTTGAAAAATTGATAAAAATTGGGGAAATTTCCGATGTTATGACAAAAGTGTCAGAATTTTGACCAAATGTACTAGTGAGATAATTCCACGTTGGTTGAGGCTCAGGAAATACTTTCAAGGGATCAGTAGAATCATGTATAGGTCAATGCAGTGATCCTTTAGAGGTTTTCAGAGTTATAGAAACAGGGAAAATGATGATCAATCAAGATCATGAAGATAAAACTAATGGAGCTTGTGGTCATAGATCTCAGTTCAGATATTAGTTAGATAGAGGGGACACAGTTAGCCGTGGTAGATCACTATATACACCTCACATGAGGACTAGTATGTATGGGCATCATTATAGTTCCTTATTTAGGGGACATCATAAAAGTCATCATTGTGATCTTCCTTATAGGAGGGGTGAGTATTTTCCTCAAGATTTCAAGAAAGTGAAGCCTACTACATTCAATGGAGAGATGAAGAAGTCATAAGATGCAGAGTCATGGTTGTTTGGGATGAATAAATTATTCAGCTTGCATAGCTACTCAGAGAACATGAAGTCCAAGATAGCCACCTTCAGTCTTAATGGGAAATAAAATATCTTGTTGGAATATGTGAATAATGTAGAGGGAATTTGAGAAGAAGACTTGATTTCGGATGAGTTTGAGAGGCTCTTCAAGAAGAAGTACTTATTAAAGAGATACTAGGATGAAAAAGCTAAGGATTTTTATGAGCTGCAGATGGGTTCTTTAAAATATGATGAGTGTATTAGTAGGTTCTTGGATTTGTTTAGATATGTGCCTTATCTCGAGGAGGAGAAAGCTAATATTCAAAGATTCATTAGTGGATTTCTGGTAGCATACAGAGACTGGATAGAGTTTGAGGAGCCTACTAGATTTTTATTTTGTGTGGTGCCAATTTAGAGCTCACAACTTAGGTTTGGGTGGTTTGCACCTAGCTCTGGTATACCCATGGTTAACCAACCTTTTTTGTGCTTAGGGGAATCATCTATAGAGGATCTATAAGGACTTCTATTCCTATTTTTATCTATGTTATGGATAGAAATGCTTTTAGTGGGCTTAAAATCCTTGGTGAGAAAAATCATTAGGAGTACCATTCCTTAAAGGCTAAAATTTATTTGAGGGGGCCAATAATCTTAGAGAAATGTTCAAAATAGCACCATGTTCCCTATTAAAATTCCTACATAGAGAGGTGATTTTGATTTTGGAGTCTATACTTTAGGACTTGACTATAGCCCCATTGGAAGTCATGCATTTGGGAGATCCTTTATCCCTTAAGGAAATACCCTTGAGGCCAATAAAAATTTTTCATGTACATTTGTTTCAGGGCCAAAAAACCTTGGAACTCATAATCCTTTGGTAATCCAACACCATCTAAAAAATATGTTATGGGAGGACTACATTGCTTGTTTAGGGTACCATTTATGCCCCAGGACTTGCTTGACCAGAAAAAAATTCCATTTATAGAATTTCTTGACTTGGTAAGCTTGGAAAAAATTATGAATGATCCCATACGCTATGAATCTTGATTGAAGCATAGGCCTATCAAACTACCCTTAATCATTCCAAATTTTGATAGAAATTGTGGAGAGAACCCAATGATGCATATTACCACTTGCCATTTTAAATGTTCATCGAACTCTTTGGTGGATGATAACATTAACTTTCATCTCTTCTAGTGTACCCTAAACATAGATTATACTAAATGGTATATTGAGCTTAACTTGGCATCCTATCATGATTACACTACCTTGGCCTTTCATGAATAATTTTGAGCTACCCTTTTGGAAATATATTGGAACTAATATCCTATCTAACTTTAGGTCGGACACCCATGCTAAAATTTATATTCATGATTTAAGGAAATTTAAATGATTGATTGGGGCCATGAATCAAGACTCAATATTAAAATATTGGTCCATACCATCCTTGCTACCCCAAATCACCAAGGATGTTGCAATTCCCTTAGTGACTTGTGAGGTCACTTGTTTCGGTAAATGATGGTATGTGGAAGTTATCATAACTATTTCTATTATCTTTTTTGGTTGGACCTAGGCCTTGATCATCCTAGGAAGGTATCCACAAATCTCTTGTATCCATCAGTTTGGTTGTTGTTATCCACTTTCCTTTTAAAGGGGTGGTTTGTTTGCCACAAGTCTAGTTGGACATGGGTGTGTCTTGTGTCATTAATAAAAATATATTTTCGCCATGGCTAAAAAAAATATTTTCCGTTCACATAGAATTCAAAAACTTCATTGATAAGAAAAATGGTTTCTATTATTAAATTTTAGGATTACTTATTTATAGGAGGTCCTGGACACATAAGAGCCTAGGATGATCCTATTTGTTTTAGAGGGAGAAGAAAATGTTATCCTTGAAGTGGTAGATAAAATTTAACCAGTCATTGCAAACCAACCTTTGATTGATCCTTTTGATCATGTCGTAATAAGGGTGAGTGATAACTTTAGAGGTCATTTTTGTTCTTTTTTTCATTAGATGGTCAATGAGAGTAGAGCTTCAACCATAGGGGAGATAGGCTCATCCTTGCCTAGTGTATGGGTTTCCATTATGATTTCCTTATTACTGTCAATAAGTGTGTAGATCCCACTCCATCCACATCAACTCCTCCCATTTTTTTCTCTTTGGGTCATACCATTGGTTGTTCCTACAACTTACATTATTTTACCTACTAGATTAGTATCCCTACAACTTACAATATTTTACCTAGTAACCTATTAGTATCCCTACTCCTACTAGATCTGTATTTGCTGTGGGGCCAATCTAGAGCTCATAATATAGGGTTGGGTGGTTTCCACCTATAGATTTAGTATATCTATGGTTAACCTACCTTCTTCGATCTTGGGATAATCATTTATAGGGGATCTATAAAGGAGTCTATGCTTATTCCTATCCATGTTTTCGATAGCAATGTTTTTAATAGGTTTAAAAATCCTTAGTGATACAAATTATTAGGATGAATACCATTCCCTAGAGGATAAAATTTCTTTGAAGGGGCCCAATAATATTGGGGAAAGTTTCACAATAGCATCGTGTTCCTATTAGTATTCCTACATAAAAAGGTGCACTTGTTTTTGGAGGCTATACTTTAGGACATGAATATGGTCCCATTAGCAGTCATGCCTTTGGGAGTTCATTTGTTCCTTAGTGCCAATAATCCTTTTGCACATATGTTTTTTTCAGGTCCACAAAACCATATAAGCCATAACCTTTTGGTAATCCAACATTATCTATAAATTATGCTATGAGAGTCTTACAAGGTCTATTTAGGGTACCATCTCTCCCCAAAAACTCCTTTGATTAAGAGAAATTTCCATTTATAGAATTTCTTAACTTGATGAACTTGGATAAAATTACAAAGGATCCCATATGATACAATTCATGGTGGCCACTTATGCCTATCAAACTACCCTTTCCCATTTGAATTTTTAACATAATCATTGAGAAAGGCATATTACCACTTACCATTTGCATTGTTCATTAAACTCTTTGGTGGATGATAATATTCATTTTCATCTCTTATAGTGTACCCTAAACTGAAATTCTATTAAATTGTATATTGAACTTAACTAGGTATCCTACCATGACTACACTACTTTGGCCTTTCCTGAACAATTTTTAGCTACCGCTTTGGAAAGATATTAAAACTAATATGATATCTAACTTTAGATATGACATATATGCTAATATTTATATTAATGAGTCAAGTAAATGTAAACAATTATTTAGTTCCAAGACTCTGGATTGAATATTAGAATATCTTTGCATACTCTCCTTGCTACTCCAAATCAACAAGGACATTGAAATTCCCTTAATGGCTTGTTGGCCCAATATGAAAAGACATTTGATTAAAATGAGAACATAGGAGAAGATACCATTTACTAACTCAATAAAGGATAAATCTCAAGAGGATGAGATATATATAATGATTTTACAAGAGTAAGAGGTACTTATTAATGTTATGCATTGGAACATTATTGGGATAGTTAGTAGTAGTGAAGGAATTGGAATAGGAAAATTAGAATAGTTAGTAGTAGTGAAGGAAAGAATCATCAAGAATTTAAAATTGTCTAAACCACTAAATCCTCCACCTTTGGCACAAAATACATCAACATGTATCAATATGACATACAATAACCTCTCTACATATGAATGAGATGAATACCTAGGAAGACATTGGCTTATCTTCATGAAATTTTAAAACACCATGGATGTCATTGATGAAGTAAAATAGATGAAATAAACTAGAGGAAACAGTTCATAGGACTTGGCTCATGAACTTTATATATAATAAAATCCAAAAAAATCATAAGGTCTTGAGAAATTTTCTATCAATTTCCAAATATAAATATGAGAATCAATTTCCTATCATTTTACAAATATAGATATAGTAAATATTTTATTAAAGGATTATTATTTTTCCAATAAAAAAAAATTGACCATATAAAAAGTCAATGACAATGAAAAATCACACAAAATAATGTTAGAACAAAATTCTCATGATGTAAACTCTCACGAAATAATGCTAAAACGTAAATTTTAGGATGAAAACTTTTCGAACCGGGGACTGAAATTGGAATTTGATAGGAAATATTTTTTCTGTTTGTCAACATTCCCATGGCTTGATCGCTTATTTGTGGAAGTCCCATGGCTTGAGCCATAGACTCTTCTGACAATACCATGAAAATCAAAACCCACACAGCCTAGTTCACCATCGAATCCCATTGTTTGACTTACGATTGTAGGAGAATCTCACTGCAGCAAAGTTGGTCAAGAAGTTGGGGCTGGAAGTTCATGATCATGCAAACCCATATCCACTAGGATGGGTAAATTATCGAAGTGGATATTGGTGGCCACCCGCCTATTCCACCAAGTAATTTTCATCAATTCTCTTATTTACTATTAGTAAGTTTCATCAATTCTCTTATTTACTATTTTTAGCAGTTTTTTAGTTCCTGAATCTCCGAAGCCATTTTGAGGCCCTAAACGACACTTTTTGGGCATGATTTCTTTGGTGATTTGAAAAAAATCAAATTATAAGTTGTATTCCTCGGAGAGATATTTCCAACGAGGTATCATATGCACAAAATGGATATAATATGACCAAGTTACGACCCCAGGAAGTTGGTTGCCCAACTAACCCTGACGGGTCCTATAAACTCTTGGTGTTACATCTCTTTGGGTTAGGGTTTTGGTTTTTAATGTTTTCTATTATTTTTCAATAATAAAAAGGTCCTTAAGCCTCATTGTAACACATTTTAGAGGCATGTAGCCACCACATCTCTTCTCATAGATAAGCTACCATCGCCTCATCTAGTTTGTTCCCCATTATCGCTGTAAGCATTTTTAGTATTTGATATTAATGAAATGAAGTGTTATTCCTGCTGCATCTCTATTTTTATGTTTATTTTTTTATTTTATTTCGTTCCTACATAATTTTGGATCAGTGGTATCAATGTGGTCTGCATGTCCCCAACAAGTTCGGGGTATAAGGAGTTAGGGCTCAAGTTTGGTTGAACCATTTCAAGATCAGCCTCACAAACCCAGACGACCTCCCATGGCAGAAGAAAATAAATATGAGGGAGTAGGAGATCCTATCAAAAATTTTCTCGAGGAGGCTCTCGAGAAACAAAGGAATGTGATGATGGATAAATTTTCCCATATCCTTCAACGACTACCCACTAGCGGTGCATCTTCATCCAGCAACCACTCTGGAGGTGCCACTCCTTTCAAGGTACAAGTAAACTTTGACATTCCCATATTTGAGGGCCAAATGCATCGAAACATTGTACATAGATGGATGAATTTGATCGAAGGGTATTTTTTGGTCTATTATTTCTCTGATGGAGAAAATATTACCTTTGTGCTCCTCAATGTTGCCCCCATGTCAAAGATTGGTGGGAAACCTACTCTGAATAGAGGGATGAGGAAGAACCCTCACTTTTTTCAGCTACACCCACTTGGAATTCATTCTTAGATGACATCAAGGAATAATATTACCCCGTGGGGAGCTATGAGGACAACTACCTCCAATGGATGACATTGCGGAAGCAAAGGGATCAATATGTGCACGAGCTGACGAATTTGTTCCATACCTTGTGCACAACGTTAGGTATTAAATATTCATAGAAACACTTGGTGCTCAAGTACTGTAGTTATTTTCATAGATACATTTAGGAGGAAATGGAGTTCCTCGACGTTACCTTTCTTGGCATGACATATCGATATGCCGCCAAGATCAAGTAGAAATTTAATCAGAAGAAGTGAGACTTTGGATCCACAAATTTGAAGCTAGGGAAAGGTGCCCCAAACCACAGAACAAGGGGAAAAGCCAAAGCTAGGCCACTCAAGAAAAATCGTTGAAGCAGCAAGCGAAGAACCACACCACAAAGCCAAACAAGGACACGGGGAAGTGGTGTGAATTCGATAAAAGCTCCACTCACAACACAAGTGAGTGTTTGGCCAAACAGTCGTTTGTGGAAGAGTTGAAGGCATATGAATCAAGTGCATTTTCTGATTCTAAGTCAGAACCAAAAAAGGGGAATGAAAAAGGGAATCAAATCATTGATGCAAAACCTAATGCCACCATTTCCACCACCAATATTTAGAAGGGGGAACTTGAAGATCCAGAGGAGGGAAAACACCTCTTCCATTCCTAGATGTGGGTGAAGGGTTCTCCGTTGCAATTAATTGTTGATGGAAGAAGCCAAAATAATCTCATTTCAGTAGATTTCATGAAGTAGCTCGACCTACCAACCACAACACATCCATAGTTGTATACCATTGGGTGGCTTCACCAAGGAAGAGATCTCCACGTCAGCCAGCAGTGTTGCCTTCCCTACAACATCAAGCCCTTCATGGAGGAGGTACTATGTGATATTGTTCATATTGAATTTTCTAATTTATTATTAGGCCAACCATACTTGTGGAAGAGACATGTTATGTATGAGTCTAGGCCTCGTTCTGTTATTACTACATTGGGAAATAAGTTGCATAGGATCCCGAAGGTAGTACCATCTTCTGGAATCTCTTTGATTACTGCAAAGCAATGCAGTAATATAATTTCCCCAACTAGGAAAAAAAAATTCATTATGATTCACCCACAAGGAAAGAATAATATTGTGGCCACAACCTCCGAACAAAGCTCCTCTAAGCAGTAGCAATAGATGGAAAAATTCGTGGAGGAAGACAAGGACATTTTCTCCTCACCGATAGGGGTTCCTCTACACTGTCAGGTCAAGCACTCCATTGATCTAACCCCAGGCACACCACTTCCTAATGGGTTGATCTACTGATGCTATGTTCTAGAAAGTAATGAAATCAAGAGAAAAATCCAAGAGCTATTGCAGAAAGGGCACATCAAGCCAAGATCCTCACCCTATGGGAGCCCAATTGTGTTGGTACAGAAGAAGGACGACACCTGGAGACTATGTATTGACTATCGGGCACTGAAAAATTTCACACTCTGGAATAGGTATCCAATCCCACAAATCGATGACCTCTTAGACTAGCTTAGGGGGGCCAAATATTTTAGCAAGATCGACTTGAATTCTGGGTATCACCAAGTACCAATCAAACCCTTTGATGTGTGGAAGACTGCCTTCAAAGCCAAGGAGGGCCTCTTTGAATGGCTAGTGATGCCTTTCGATTCTAAAAATTCTCCCGCAACCTTCATGCGATTGATGGACAACATCTTGCAACCATTCACAAACTCATTTGTGGTGGTGTACTTGGATGATAGCCTGATCTTCAGTCAGACTTGGGAATAGCACCTGCACCACATTCAACAGGTCCTCCAAACACTGTGGAAACACAAGTTGTGTGCCAAATTGGAGAAGTGCACTTTTGGCATGACCCAGGTTCAGTATTTGGGATATATTATTGATGAGAGGGGGGTGCATGTGGATCTAGCTAAGATCCAATTCATTTGGGATTGGCCAACCCCAACCACTCTAATAGAGCTATGTAGCTTTATAGGTCTTGCCAATTTCTACTGCAAGTTCGTGTTGGGATTCTCTCATATTAATTGTCCCTTGAGTCAAGTCACCAAGGGAGGAGAGAAAGAAAAATTATTTTGGTTTGAATCTCAATACAAGGTGTTCGTAGAGTTGAAACATCGCCTCTATTCTGCATCAATGCTCACATTAATAGACTTGCAACAACCATTTGATATCGATACAAATGCCTCTGAATATACTATTGGGGTAGTCCATACTCAACAGGGGCATCCAATAGCATATTAGAGTGAGACACTTTTCGACACAATCCAGAATTATCCCACCCATGAAAAAGAGATATATTCCATTGTGCAAGTTTGCCGACAATGGAATCATTACATTTCAGGGAAGGAAAAGGTCATCCACACATACCACCGACCCCTATAGTTCATATAGACACAAGGGAATTTCCATAATGATCACCATCATAAGTCGTCGACATACCTGCAACAGTTTCATTTGAACATCAACTACAAGAATGGTAGCTCCAATAATGTTGCAAACTACCTCATCTAACCATCGATCGTGGCGCTAATCACCATGCTCAACTCTTCTAGGAACGAGACTTATGATTGGCTTCTTCTCTAAAAAAGAGACCCATAATTCAACCACACATAAAAGACACTCTTGGAAGGTAATCAAGTTCCAAATTTTCACCTTCAGGATGCACTGCTATGTCACCTAGGACACCTTTGTGTTCATTCAAGCGAGCGTGCCAAGATGTTTTTGGAAGCGCACTATAGTCAGATCACTGGTAATTTTGAGGTCGAGATAACAACGGAAGTACTGCATAAGTATTTATATTTTCTAAAACTTTGATAGGATGTAAGGAACTACATCAGATTCTACACTTCCTGCACCATTTCCGAACCGACCATTAAGAATCAAGGTCTCTATACTCCATTGCCTACCCCTAGTCGACCTTGGGAATCCATCTCCATGGATTACATGTTGGGTCTTACTTCTACTAAGCATATAAATGACTTTGTTTTTGTGGTCGTCGATAGATTCTCAAAGATGGCCATTATGGTGACCTACAAGAAGAATATCACAACATAAGCCATTGCCGTTAGGGGAATTTTGAGGTCTAAAATGGGCCTCCTAAGAAAAATGTACAACCAAAATAAATTTTATAAGAACCAATAGGATTCAAGATGATTATGTCAACCATGGGGAATGAATCACCATTTTTTAAGTAAAAGAGTAAAAATATTAAAAAATAATAAAATAATCAAACTACTTTTTCAACTCGTATTTTCAACTTATCTCCCAATGTTTTTACTCAAATTTCGAGCGAGAGTTCTTGTTGGATGCAAAATTTATTTCCTCATCCAAGGAGTTGCAATCACATTTTTCATGTATTTCTCATTTTTCTCTTACCGGGGTCCATCGAAAGCATGCAACACAGGTACGCCTTGTATGAGAAATAAAATTTTGCATCCAACGAGTACTCCCGCTCGAAATTTGAGTAAAAAATTTGGGAGATAAGTTGAAAAAGTAGATTTTTCTTTTTTCCCTCTAAAATTTGATGATGTCAAAAAATCTTATTTTATTATTTCCACTATTATTTTATAATTTCCTTAGGAGGCCCATTTTAGACCTCAAAATTACCCTAATGTAAAATTTTCTTTGAACGAGTGTGGGTACACTTTAGGATCCCATAGTCTATCATCTCAGATCGAGATAGCATGATACTCAGTAAATTTTGGTCCAGTCTCTAATCAATGGTTGACACCAAGCTCACCAATTCCACAGCTTTCCATCCCTAAATTGATGGATATACAGAGGTCATCCATGGGATTATCGTACACATTATGCGCATGTACAACTCAAAGAATCCATGCACATGGGATGAGAGCCTCCCTTATGTACAACACAACTATAACCGGGCTCTCCACAACCCAACTGGCCACAACCCCTTTCATATGAGCTTGGGATTCCAACCATTATGTCCCATTGACGTAGCCATGTCATTTGTGACTACTCAAGCATATTTGGCTCATGTACAATCTAAAGTTTACAAGGCGAACAACTTCATTGAGTGCATTCAACACATCTACAAATAAGTTCATGAAATATTGGACAGAGCCAATGCTAAGTACAAGCAGCGAAATGATCAGCATCGGGTGCCACACAACTTCTAGGTGGGCGAAAAATTTTGGTTACATTTTCAAAAGGAGCGCCTCTCTAGACCCCACCGCAAGCTACACCCACTCCTATATGGTCCATATACCATCACCAAGGCTGTGTGAGACAATTATTTTGAGCTTAGCATTCCCCCTTTCCTTGACCTACACCTAGTGTTCAATGTGGATCGCCTTCGACCATACTCTCTGCAATTACTAAACACATCTAACATTGTAGAACAACTCACCCCGACAGAGTTAAATCCAGATTACATGGAACAGGCTGAAATCGATTGGATCATGGACACACAACTTAAAATCACTCGCCAGCAGAAGATCCAATTGTATTGGGTTGTCAAAGATGACCAACTCCTTCACCAGGGACCAGGTTCAACAGAAATTTCCCCACCTCATTGAGGCTCTCCACGTAATGGGGATCATTTCTTCGTAAGGGGGGAGCAATGATACAAGTGGATATTGGTGGCCATCCACCTATTCCACCTAGTAAATTTCATCAATTTTCTTATTTACTATTTTTAGCAATTTTTTAAGTCCTGAACTTTAAGAGCCATTTTAAGGTTTTGGTTGTTTAGGGCTTTCTCTTATTGTTCAATAATAAAAATTCCCTTGAGCCTCATTGTAACACAGTTCAGAATCATGTAGGCACCACATCTCTTCTCATATATAAGCTACCATCCCCCTAGCTAGTTTGTTTCCCATTCTGTCTATAATAATTTTTTGGTATTTGATATTAATGAAATGAAATGTTATTCCTGTTGCATCTCTATGTTTATGTTTATTTATTTATTTTATTGCGTTCTTGCATAAGTTTGGATTAGTAAATAAGGATGCATAGTTGAAGGTAACAAAACAGTGTAAAATTATATTTTCTATTAGTATTGATTTTATTGATGAAGTAGACCTAGAAGTGGTTCCCCTTGATGTAAGTGGAGTCATATTTTGGGGTTCATACATGTACATGCACGATGCAATATTCATGAGGAGATTCAATCAGTATTATGTCATTGGGAATGGAAAATCCTTCATCGTCTGTGTGCACAAAGGAAAGTCAAAAATTTAATTGGTAAGTGCCAACCAAGCCAAGAAATTGATGAGTTCCAACAAGAAGTATGTTTTATTATTTTTAAGAGAAATTAAGTCTGAAGAGAAGTCAATAAGAGGCAAGGCATCCTTAGAGGGGTGTACTAAGAAAAAAAAACAGCAATTGGAGGAGTTTTTATAGGCATACAGGTATGTTTTCGGAGAGCCCAAAGGGTTACCACTTAAGAGAGAAGTGGAACATGAGATCCACCTATTATCAGACTCCCCATTGCCAAATATTGGGTTGAATAGGTATTTTTTTATAGAAGCAAGTGAGGTGAATAAACAGTTGTAGAAGCAACTGGAATAGGGTTTCATTCAACTAAGTACATCACCATGTGGGTCACCCATCATCATTATTCCAAATAAGGATGGGACTTGGTGGATGCATATAAATTACAGGGCACTGAATAAAATCACATTGAATAACATATACCCCTTTCCTAGGATAGACGATATGGTAAATAAGTTGTAGAAAGAAAAGTACTCCACCAAGCTGGAATTGACATCTGGAGATCACTAGGTTCAAGTCAAAAAATAATATACATGGAAGCATGCCTTCAAAACCAGGCAAGGTTTGTATGAGTGGTTAGTTATTCCGTTTGACCTATGTAATGCACCAGCTACATTTATGAGATTAATGAATGGCATATTGTGCCCTTTTATAGATTAATTTGTTATTGTCTATTTGGATGATACACTAGTATATAGTGCTATCTTAGAGGAGCATATTTCACACTTGAAGCAAGTGTTGGAAACATTGAACAAGCATCAACTACTATAAAATATCAAGAAGTTTGAGTTTACGCAATAATCTTTGGCATATGTGGGGTAAGTGACTGGTGGAGAAGAATTGAAGATAGATCCTTCCAAGATGGAGGCCATCATGAAATGTTCAGTTCCTACTAATGTTTCTGAGTTGGGAGTTTCATTGGGGAAACACAGTACCTAAGGAAATTCATAGCCTCATTTTCAGTGGTAGCAGTACCACTCCACATGATAACAGCAAGTGGCAAGAGTTTCCAGTGGGGGAAAGTTCAAAAAAATTCTTTCGAGGAGCTAAAGAAGAATATCAATCAAGCATGAGTTCTAGCATTACCAAAATTGTAGCGGCCCTTTTAAGTGGACACAGATGCGAGTGGTTATGCTATGGGAGTTTTCTTGATGTAGGGAGGAAGGCTTGTATCCTACCATTATGAAGTATTTTGTGGGGAAGTTCTTAACTACCCTACCTATGACAAGGAACTTTATGCCATGGTTCAAGCTGTGAAGAAGTGGAAGCACTATCTGATGGGAAAGGAGATAGTAATCCAAAAAAATCATCAACCATTATAGTACTTGGAGGCCTCGAGTAAGCTACAGCAAACCAGGAATTACAAGTGGATGGGGTTTTTACAGCAGTTTCATTTGGTGATCAAGTATAAGAATGGTAGCACAATGAAGTAGGTTGGCATGTTGTCAAGGCCACCCACATCAAATATTACAACTTTGGGGACTCTTATGCACATATAACCATTCACCTCTGATGCATACAGAGAGGCATATTTAGAGGATGAATACTTCAAGGAGGTGTATCAGCAGTTGCAGATTCAGAGTCATGTGCACGATGGGGATGACATCATTGACTACCATCTCCAGGATGGGTTACTATATAGGTTGTGTTAGTATGATTCTTTCGTTGTAAAAGATCACTTTAGCTATGCATATCAAGTAGCCCTAACATCAAGTATGGCTGCAAAATATCCTTGAGTTTGCTGCATAAAATTAGATCTAAGCATAAAAGATATTAAGAAGATAAGATATAAAATAGCTCCATACATCCAATGAACAAGACAATAACAATGTATAAAAAGACTCTTATATTATATTAAAGAATGGGGCACCTGAGAGGAAAACAAGAAAGGTGTTTTCCAGTTCTCCTCAGTGGGATGGGTTCTTGGAAGTCCTCAGTGTTTCAGATCTAAAATTCCTCTCTTTGGTTAATGTGGAAAACCCTAACAAACATGGAACTCAATGGGAGTTCAAAATGCAAACAAATGGAAATGGTGACCAAGAGTAGATCTAGTGTAATCTAATGCAATGGAGGTGACTAATGAATGGGGAAACCCCTTCTATTTATAACAAAATATTGGGGTGTTCTAGAACTCGGTGCATGAATAAAATATTATTAATCACATTCTAGAATCACCCTTTAGGAATATTTTATTATATTTGTTGGAGGGAAAAGGGTTTTTGACTTGGGTCAATTCCTTTATTTATAAATAAAAAATAAATAAATGATTTATTTATTATTTAAGGGAAATGAGGGGAATATAATTAGATAAATAATGGTTTATTTAATTATTTAAAAATGATTTAGTCAAATTTAACTAGGAATAGTATTTAAATAATGATTTAAATAACTTATTCTTAGGAAATAATTAAATAAATAATGATTTATTTAATTGATTACCTTGTTTTGGGTTAAATATGACCAAGAAATGTAAACAAATTTGGTGAAAGCGATTTTACTTGGGGTAAAATTAGTCTTACATGGTGTACTTGGGTTCATCTAACGATAATGGATTATATGACCAAAAAATGGTGTAACAGATTGCCCCCCAACGTACGAGTGTTAGGAGAAAATCGTATGACCGAAGTACGTTGTAAGAACTGAATCACTAAACAGCAAGATAGAAAATAAAGAGAGGAATGTAAGGTAATCTAAAGTGGTGGAGGACTAGACCCTGAGGAGACGAGACTTACAGGTGCAACAAGTCTCTATGAAGTGGTACCTATGCTAAAGGCGGTGGGGGAGGCATAACTATGCCCGCCAAGACAAAGTAAAAAGAATAAGGTGCCCGGAAAACCACGAAACGCAATAAGTACAAAGAATAAGGTGCCTGGAAAACCACGGAACACAATAATGAAGCATGTGCTGGCCTAAACATGAGCCAGATAAATAACATGATAAATCCCACATACATGCGATGCCTGGAATAATCGTCAGGAATTATACAATAATATGGTAGTACATGAGATATAAATACGCCCAAATGCCCCCTACACGCGGGGAAGTGCTCGCAAAATTTGACGGATACGTTTAAATCGAAGAGGCGCTGCAAACGGCTGAGGCCGATATCATCATATGAGAGGAGCTGCATCAAGGGCTGAAATGAATAAGTCATCCGGGTATGTGGGGGGCTACCTGTAGGGCCACCCCCTCATGAGGGCTGAGACATCTCACACACACCCGCGTATTACCAATAGCTGTTGCGGCATCACTGAACCATCAAGTGTGTAGATCGCGATCGGGTTGAAAAGAGCTCGAACCAAGGTACACTGCCCCCCCTAGAACTGACTTCTGGAGTAAATGGGCTGATGTCGACAGAAGTAGGTCCGCCATAGGTGAGGTAGTAAGGGAATCTCAAATAAGGCATGGGAGAAAATAGTGGAGCGACACACATACGTAACTAAGAATGATGATGAAATGAGGGATGGTGCCAATGGGGACCATAAAAATCATGAGTACAAACTGGTAACTCATGACGGAAATTATCACAAACGGAGATGAGTGTGTGGGAAAAGTGGTTCCCCCCACTGAACTGTGGTGTAAGTGAGAAAATCTGATTTTAAGGGGATGTGAGGGAAGACTTCGTGGACAGCGGGTGTCCTGATGAAGTAGCGAAATGTGAAAACAAATATATGCTGGCTATCTACAAAAAACATGCATTTTCGAGTGGGAAACGCTACGGGTAATATTTTTGAGATAGAGTGCATTGTGAGGATTAGGAAGGGGGTGGCCTTCAAAGTCCTATAGAAGATAGGCCCCCTTCCCAAGGTCTTTACTGATAATGTAATGACCGAGCCATAGTGAGTCGAACTTCCAATGACCAAGGGTATCATGGGCCTGGTCATAGACTAGAACAAGGTCACCTTCGTGAAATTGGTGAGGGTGTACTTTTCTGTCATATTGAGCTTTGGTGCACTTTTTGGCCACTTCAAGAGTTTGCAATGCAACACGACAGTCTTCAGAGGTGCGCTCGAGCATGATAATTCGTTGTTCTAGAGGTTGGGTATCAGGGAGGAGTTCAATGGCCAAGTGAAGGGAAGGGATTTCACACTCGATTGGTAGGACTTCCTCCACACTGAAGACAAGGTGGAAAGGAGTGAAACCAGTGGCAGTTTTAACCGAAGTTCGATAAGCCCACAAATCAGGGAAGAGCATAAGGTGCCAATTGTTTTTGTGCTTATTCACCGTTCTTTGAAGCATGGTCTTAAGAATTTTGTTGACCACTTCAACTTGGCCATTACCTTGGGGGTAATAGAAAGACAAATATTGGTGCTCAAAACCTAAGAGTGAGGATAGCTCATGCCAGATCTCATCTTTGAAATTTCGGCCATGGTCAGAGACTAATTTTTTTGGAACTCCGAATCGAGTGATGACATGGTTAAAGAAAAAGAGGGTTGCGGTGGCTGCCGTATTGTTGAATGTCGGCATAGCTTCAGCCCATTTGGTGAAATAGTCAACTGCCACGATGATGTATTTGTGGTTACCGGCGGAGGGAGGTCTACATTCCATAAAGTCATTGGCCCATTTGCAAAAAGGGCCAGTTGTGATGACAGGATGGAGGGGAGCGGGAGGAGCTCGCGCCTTGGGGGAAAAATGTTGGCAATTGGAACAGTGTTTGACTGCTTCAATGCAATCACTGAAGAGAGAAGGCCAAAAATACCCGGTGCACATGATTTTTTGGGTGGTGGCAAGGCCAGAAAGGTGGCCCCCACAAGCACCACTATGGCAGGCGTTGAGGACTTTTTCAGCTTCAGCGTGTGTGAGGCAACGACGAAGGACAATATCTACTCCATGACGATAAAGGTCGTCACCGATTAGAAGGTAGCGAGAGGCTTGGTGTTGGATGCGTCATCGGGAAGCGCGATCAAGATGAAGGGCAAACTTTTGGGTTCGCAGGTAATTAAGGATATCACCGTACCAAGGATCATCTGTGGTGATGGCAAATAAATGTTCATCGAGAAGAGCATAATTAATAGGAGTGTCTTACGTCCCGGTAGGCAAATCGGAAATGAGTTCAGCGAGGGCTAAACATTTCTTACTTTTTGGGGCGACAAATTCAAGGTCAAATTCTTGGAGAATAACGACCCAACGAGCGTACTTCCCACTGAGGATGCGTCAACTCAACAGGAAATCCATGTGGTTGGAATCAGTCACAACCTTGGTGGAACGCAGGAGGATATAATGACGTAGTTTTTGGACCGAGAACACAACAGCTAGTGCTAACTTTTCTTCATGTAAGTAGGACACAGGTGGGCCAGCAAGGTTTTTACTGACATAATAGATCACATGCTCGAGGCTGTTATCATCTTCTTGAATAAGGACACCAGCAACTGAATGGGTGGAAGCGGAGATGTAAAGGATGAAATCTCGGTCAAAGTCAGGATGACGGATCAAGGGGACAGAGGTGAGAGCATGTTTGAGGGCATCAAAATATTGTGGAGTGTAGGTATCCCAGACAAAAGAATTGTAGGAGCGAAGAAGTCGAAGGAAACCATGTGCGGTGGTCGCATAGTCTGGAACGAATCAGCGAAGAAAATTAGCTTTGCCTTGGAGGCTTTGGAGTTGTCGTAAGGTTCAAGGGATAGGCAGTTCAAGAATGGCTTGAACTTTCAAAGGGTCAAGAGTTATCCCGTCTTTAGATACGATGAAACCGAGGAGACGACCGACGGGAACACAGAAGACACATTTCAAAGGGTTAAGACGGATGTTATACTTGCGACAGCGGAGGAAAATGGTACGGAGATCATGGAGGTGTTGTGCCCGATGTTTAGAACGCCCGGTAAGGTCATCTAAATAGGTGAGGATAATATGAGCTAATTCATGGAAACAATAAGACATGGCTCATTGAAAAGTGGCACCAGCGTTTTTAAGACCAAATGGTATGACCCGGTATGCAAAAGTGCCCCACAGACTAATGAACGCGGTTTTAAGTTGATCAGCACGACGTATAATGATTTGGTCGTATCTTGAGAAGCCATCCATAAAGGATAAGACCTCGTGCCCCGCACACTCATCAATGATTTGGTCAATAAATGGTGTGGGGAAGTTGTCTTTGGGACAAGCTTTGTTCAGATCGTGAAAGTCAGTGCAAACACGAATGGTGCCTTGTTTTTTGAGAACAGGAACTGGGTTGGACACCCAAGTGGTGTATTCAATGGGGTAAATAAAACCAGCCTACCGGAGCTTATCGATTTCAGCTTTGATGGCTTCATGTCTAGATGGATGAATGGGTCTTAACTTTTGACGGACCGAAATGGCGTCAGGCCATGTGTCGATGTGGTGTTCGACAATGGCCAGATCTAGTCTTGGCATTTCTGAGTAGGACCAGGTGAAAACATCACGAAATTCTTTGAAGAGTTTGGTGTAGGCTTCAATTTCTTCCGGAGTGCAGTGGGCGCCCATGGTGATGTGTTCTTCGATACCTGGTTTGACAGAAATGTCTATTTTGATGGTAGGGGAGATGTTAGCCATATTGCCTTCTTCGAAAGTGTTAGGGGCAGGGATGGGGTTTTTGAACCAATCAACTTTATTGGGAATGAATTCTTTGAATTCGAGAGCATATTGGTCATGTGATTGATGTG
Organism: Pinus albicaulis; assembly: GCA_034641835.2. Taxonomy (NCBI): domain Eukaryota; kingdom Viridiplantae; phylum Streptophyta; class Pinopsida; order Pinales; family Pinaceae; genus Pinus; species Pinus albicaulis. The sequence continues at coordinate 1,122,612,266 of CM076574.1, forward strand.
GTAGTAAGTATGCACGATGGTGCATATCGTCCCATGGAAAGTCAGCTTCGGTCATGGCTTCCATGATGTCTTCATCGGACTGGAAGAGGGGAATAGTGGAGGACATAGGATGACTCGAAGAGGTAGAAATATGAGATATCTGATGTTGAGGGGAAAGGCTTATGTTTGTGTCGATATGAGAAGTGACAACGGGGTCAATAGATGAGTGGGTAGGTGAAACAACGGGGGACGAGGCTAAGGGGTTGGATGCCGGGGAACGTGGTGATGAGGCAAGGTAGGAAATAGTGGCGGAAGGTTCGGTCATGTCAGTATCAGGATGAGAAATGGTAATGGGGGTGGACGCGTGGTCAGGGGTTAAAAAAGGAGGATGGGAAAGCGTGGCTTCGAATTGGCAGTAAGCGGCCAAAGAAGCACGATACTCGTCAAGACGGGGGCAAAGGTGGGTATAATGCCCATGGAAGTCGCATAAAGAACAAGGGTGATTGGTGTGCAAGTTTTTAAGTTTGGGAAGGGAACCAAGGAGGGTGACCTGGACCATGGGAATATCAGATTCTGGAAATGTTTCATTGACCATGGTTTTGAGGTGTGGAAATTCAGGACAGGTATGGGTGGCGTGGCCGACAACGTCGCACAAGGCGCACTGGATGGGATGTTTTGGAAGGCGAGGAGGGGTGGAAGTTGTCAACGCTACCGTGTCCTTCGGTGCCCCCCTGCGAGATTTTCTATTGTTACCGGACATGGTTGTAACAGGAGGAGGTGCTGGGTGAAGAGAATGAGGTGTTGGAGTAGTGGAAGAGGTGATTGGTATTAGTTAATCTGGATTCAAAGCAAGATATGGCTTGGGTTGACCATGCAGGGTTGGGGCAGGGGGGCTTAGATACCAGACGAGTATACCCAAGTTCAAGTTGGGTAGGGAGAGGGTAGCCAAGATAGGGATGGAAGAAGCTCCAGGAGGGGGAGAGAGGAAAGGAATCTGACCAGCAGGAAAGTGGCCAGGAGGGACGGGGCTAAGGGGATTGAAATCGAGCGGAATTGATCCAATAGGGAGGGGAGATTCTGAAGGAAAAAGACTGGCTAGCGGGGGCGAAGGGCTCGGAGCCAGAGCAGTTGGGGAAAGTTGAGGTTGCTGACTAGCCAAAGTGGGTTGTGTAAGGTCAGCCCAAGATGATTGCATCATGCAAACGCTTGCCAGGCTAGGGTCAGAGAGGGTAGGTGGGTCAAGAAAGGTGGCGAGCAAGGAGGAGTCTTTAAAGAGGATGGGAGAGACACTGGGCCAAGACGTAGTGGCGGTGGAAATACAGGGCTCAAGGGAAAACTGATATTTAGGGGTACGATATGATAACTGGTCGATGGTGACGATTTTGATGTTATGTGGGAAGAACATCTTGCGGTAAACTGCAGATGGGACGACAGACATGGCATATGTGTAACTATGCCCCAAGAGGATGTTGTAGTCGAGAGGGGCGTCGATCACTTCAATTTCGACACACATAGTTTTGCCTGCAAGAGTAATAGGACAGCGGCGGAAGAGGTCGATGGGCTAGGAAGCATGGCCATCCCACGCAAGAGATCCGAGTTGTTGCCAAACTGAAGCGGACATGACACAGGTAGATGCCCCCTCATCAATGACGCATCGAGCAATAGTGGCATTTTGGATTTGGACCGAGATTTGGAAAGCAACAGACGCAGGAAGAGGGGGATGGTCAAGTTGACGGGGATCGAAAATAATTAACTGGTCATTGGTAGGGTCGACAACATCTAGGGCAATCTGATCAGGGGTAGAATTTTGGCGTAATGGGCCCTAAGGAATTTGGGTATGAATCTTGGCGTTGGGTGGAGGAATTAGCAAGGGACCATTGGGTGTCGATAGAGGCTGAGTAGGGCCCGAGGATGAGAACTTCAGGGTAGAAGGAATGGGAGACTTAGTTCGAAGGGAAGGATTGGTGGTGAGAGATTGGTCTGAGGCCATCATGAGGATCTGGTAATCAGAGGAACCAGAAGGAGAAGGTTGAGTGGGTTCCGGGCCATGAGGTGACTGAGTGGCCATGAGTCCTTGTTCAGGGAAAGGATTGGGGAACATAGCGGGTTGAGAGGTAGCTGTATGGGAAGGGATAGAAGGAGAAGAGTGTTGTCCCTACACAGTGGCCTGAGACTCCCACATGTGCCGCATTTGTGGTAACCGGGGACAATCGTGAGTGTAATGACTGTAAACACCGTAACATGAACAGGGCTTATTGGTGCGAAGTGGCCTCTCTTGCTTGGGCTGAGAGCTCTTAGGCTGGTCAGCAGTGTTAGAATCAAGACAAGAAGGATTGGGTCGACGATTACCGGAAGCGGAGGGAGTGCCTTTCCTCTTTCGTTGCGAAGGAAGAGGAGGATTTGCACCTGGATGTGCAAATACGCACCCTATAGGGGGAAGTAAGTGTGGCTGTGGGGGTGGAGGAGGCAAGGGAGCGAGAGGTCCAAATGTTGGAGGAGCTAGGACACCAGGCTGCGGATAAGGGTAAGGGTGAGAATGGGCAACATTGAGGTAAGCAGGAAAGTGGGTAAAAGAGGGAGGCATGTCAAATCCTGGATACATGTTACCGGGGGGGAAAAGGGGCTGGAGGTGCTGGCCCCGCCGGGAGGAAAACCATAGGGTGGAAGAGGTTGAGCAAAGGTATGAGACATGGCTCTAATGATACCATCGGCAGAGTGAGAGGTCCCGGAGGTGTTAGTTCCCCTGGGCTTGGGGAGATCAGGAAGGATAGTATAAACATAACCAGACTGGGCATAGATAAGGTCATATTTTAAGGCGATTTGAAGGGCGGCTTCTTCGATTTGGGGGAAATGGGAGGCGACATCTTTGCCAATGGGAGGTAAGAGAGAGCGAGGGAACCAATCCATGTAAACTCGATCTTCAAAGCAGGGAACACGGCATAAGCTTCGTCGTCGTCGCCACTCCTGGACATGAGCGGAGAGACACGTTGAAGAGGATTAATGAAAGGAGGTCAATAGTTTAGTGCCAGTGTCGTATCGGAGAGGGAGCTGGAAATAAGACAAAAAGGCTTAGGAAATGGTTGTAAAAGTGGTATGGGAAGAGGTGGCTTGATCAACATACCATTTGGACGCTTCGCCGGTAAGGGTGCGTTGGAATAAACGAAGACGAATGGAGTCATCGGTGATGGAATTAGAGGAGCACCACATGTGGAAAGATCGGATATGATTGGAGGGATCTTCACTAGCAAGGCCTTCGAACTTGGGAATGTCGGAGGGGAGCTTGGTTGGCATGGCAGGCCAACTAACATCGTGGTGGATAGGATCATTGATAAGCTGATTGAAGTCGGGGAGACCGAGGCTGGCCATATACGGAAGTAATGGGGCAGTCGAGGTAGGTCCCGTATAGGTTCCACTGGAAGCGGACCCAGCAGTAGAACTGAGGTTAGGGCTAGGTCCAGAACTAGACATGGTGGAGGTAAAGGGGGGAGAACCCGAAAAATCAGAGGAAGAGTCGGAGTGCGGACTCGGGGAAGGACTTACTCGATGACGATGGGAAGGAGGAAGTCGACCAACCGGGAACTGAGGGTGAAGACCAAGAAGTCGCCAGGATAAATTCCTTGGAGGCGCAATGATAACGGGAAGAAGAAGGACCGATAAGGGCAGCAAGGTGCAAAAGCAAGACGTGACAAGGGCAAGGAGGTGCAGTGTCGATTAATTTTAGAGTCTTTGCCAGGCGGTGTTAACCAGGCTTTTCTTCACTTAGGGTCAGTGTGTGGCGTGCGTTAATTTTAATTGATCAAACCCAGACGTTTTGAGCGTAAAAGAAAAAGTGTGCTGCAGAATGGAAAATAAGTCTACAGTAAATAAGACTGAAAGAACAAAAAATTAGCAACTAAAAAGGTAGCAATTGAACCCAAGAAGGTGGGTCTCTCAAAACTAGTCTAGAAGGGGCAAAGCAAGCTAATAAGAGACCAATAGATCTAAGGTCCGAAGGGACTGGGATCTAATGGAGAAATCTGCTAAAAAGTGGTGCAGAAAGCAGCAAAGAGGCAGGGGCAAGGTTGTTTCTAGAAAATAGGAGATCAGCTAAAAAGAGGGGGTCAAAGGGGTGACCCTAGAGATGAACCCAAACAAAGTGAAAGAGAGTGTATAGAAAGGGAAGAAAAGCTGACCTGTGAGGATCTGAACAGGAGGTATCAAATCTGAAATAAGGCTGAAACTTTTGGAAATTTAGATGTCTGAAAACAGCAACAAACTCTCCCACGAAAAGTGGAGGGAACTAAAGCCCTAAGGAGTAAGAGTCCCACTTAGGTGAGTGAAATAGATCAGCAACAGGTCTGAATAGGTGGAGACAGAGGCTGGAAAACCATGACAGAAGCTTCAGTGAAACCCAGAAAAAGTGCTGGCAGATGGCAGAAAAAATTGCAGGTCGCAGGTTTGGGCCTGTTTTCAGGGTAGGTCGCAGATTTTGGGCAGAAAAGTGCGACCTCAAGGCCAGGTCGCACTTTTTGGGCCGATAAGTGTGACCTACAGATCCGGGTCTGGCGGCGGCAGATTTCAGAAAATTTTGTCGTCTCAGCAGCGGCTGATGTCGGTCACCTGCGCAAAAAGGCCAGAATCACACAGAAGTTAGAGATTTGAATTTTCGAGGGTTTTAGAGGGGAAAACTAGCATAAAAATGGAAAAAATAGGAAAAATAAAAAGTGGAAGAGAAACCCTAGGGTCTGAAACAGCTGGATATGTAGGAAGATAGAAAACGACAGTGGTCGCAAAAGAAAACCTGTGTGGAGTCGCCAATTGTTAGTATGATTCTTTCGTCGTAAAAGATCACTTTAGCTATGCATATCAAGTAGCCCTAACATCAAGTATGGCTGCAAAATATCCTTAAGTTTGCTGCATAAAATTAGATCTAAGCATAAAAGATATTAAGCAGATAAGATATAAAATAGCTCCATACATCCAATGAACAAGACAAGAACAATGTAGAAAAAGACTCTTATATTATATTAAAGAATGGGGCACCTAAGAGGAAAACAAGAAAGGTGTTTTCCAGTTCTCCTCAGTGGGATGGGTTCTTGGAAGTCCTCAGTGTTTCAAATCTAAAATTCCTCTCTTTGGTTAATGTGGAAAACCCTAACAAACATGGAACTCAATGGGAGTTCAAAATGAAAACAAATGGAAATGGTGACCAAGAGTAGATCTAGTGTAATATAATGCAATGGAGGTGACTAATGAATGGGGAAAACCCTTCTATTTATAACAAAATATTGGGGTGTTCTAGAACTCGGTGCATGAATAAAATATTATTAATCACATTCTAGAATCACCCTTTAGGAATGTTTTATTATATTTGTTGGATGGAAAAGGGTTTTTGACTTGGGTCAATTCCTTTATTTATAAATAATAAATAAATAAATGATTTATTTATTATTTAAGGGAAATGAGGGGAATATAATTAAATAAGTAATGGTTTATTTAATTATTTAAAAATGATTTAGTCAAATTTAACTAGGAATAGTATTTAAATAATGATTTAAATAACTTATTCTTAGGAAATAATTAAATAAATAATGATTTATTTAATTGATTACCTTGTTTTGGGTTAAATATGACCAAGAAATGTAAACGAATGTGGTGAAAGCGATTTTACTTGCGGTAAAATTAGTCTTACATGGTGTACTTGGGTTCATCTAACGATAATGGATTAGATGACCAAAAAATGGTGTAACAGGTTGGATAAATTATGTGTTCATAAAGGTGAGTGATTGCAGCTGATTAAAGAGGCTCACACCTCCAAGGTTGTAGGGCACTTTGGTGTAGGGAAGATTGTGGCTAACTTGCAGAGGTATGTGTATTGGCCCAAGATGTAAGAGAAGGTAGCTAGGTTCATAATACGATACATGATTTGTTGTACTAAAAATATTATCAACGGGAAATAATGTCTGTAGCATTCCTTACATGTACCTACCTGTCCTTGGGAAATCATTTGCATGGAAGTTGTGGGAGGTTTACCAAAAACCAGGAATGGACATGACTACTTGTTCATGGCATTTGATAGGTTCAGCAAGATGTTTATTTTAATTCCTATAAAAAATGCCAATAGTGGACAAGAAGAAACAAACTTGTTCTTTGGACAGGTCTAGATGAACTTTGGGATACCAAGGAGTGTCATTTCAGACAAGGACACAATATTTATCAGTGCATTTTGGACTACATTGTGGGAGAATAGGGAGACAAATCTTAAGATATATACAACATTCCATCTATTAGGGATTTGTAATTTATTAGCAAGATTGGCAGAGTCCAATTATAGAAACAACATCGTTTCAACCAACTTTGGGATTCTAGGATCTAGCCCTCCTGAATCCGAAGAGGGATCTCTCCAATATGTACAAAGATGGATTTGTCTTTGAAGTTTGGGGTTATGATATTAGGCTAGTTATGAAGGCCAAGGTTTTTTTTTTTTTTTGGATGGTTGAACATGAAAATTACTTGAGGGGAAAGTTCTAAATGCAAAATAGTTTCAAAAGTGAAAAGTTGCAAGTGAATAGAACAGCTTAGGCTAAAATATAGATATAACGCTGGTTTTTAGTCCATTGGGCTATGGAGTAATATCTGGACTTTAATTGAGCAACAACATCAAGAGTGATCCAAGGGGAAAGTCATCTATACCACAAGATTATTTGAGATAGAGTGATGGGATGGAAACAATAAAGTGTTGGAGATGGTGGAAACTGATAATAATTTCACAAAGGATTTATAGTCAGTCCAAACAAGAAAAACCTCTTAAGTAACTACTTAAAACCAACCAAGAACAGGGCTACCATGAAATTCTTGGACAAGTCTGTATTCAAGCAGCTTAATTGACAAACAATTCAGTAATCCACATGATTACCTTCAGAAAGTATGAAAACATATAAGAGAAACAAAGTGTAACCTAAGATCAGATAAAGTACTTTTAAACCTATTCTTCTTTCAGTCAACACCAAGGGAAACTTTCAGAATCTACTTTTGGAGAAAAACTAGGACCAGGGCACACCATATCTTCCATAGTCATATTTAATAAGAAAATAAGGAAAATAACTTTCAAGAACAAGGTTTAAAGCAAACAGTAGGACGAGGGAACTCCAGCATTCCTAACTGCTTAAATTGTATTAAATCATTCTTAAATGAACAAGTTAGAGGAAAACATTGAGATAAAGCTTTCAGTTTAGAGAAGGTTACTGATATACAATAGGTCCTAACTCTATAATTGATGTTCTTTATCAGAGAATAGTGAACAATATCACATACATAGAAGGAAAACAATAACAAAGAAAGAAGCACTTCACCGATGATATATAACAGGATCCTAAGAAAAAGCTTTTATATTGATGTCAAACCAGTTACAGTCTTCAAGTCCAATGTTTCGGTTTAGCAATCATCTTCACTACTCAGCCTATCTAATCTACCACAAGCAGGGCTCCAAGGGCCAGTGAACACTATATACAATTAGAAGTTTTTTGCTCAAATATATTTCCAAGTTCTGCAACCAACCCCTCACTCATCTTCTGCTATAGTATATATAGAAGAATGAGGAGGTGAGATCTGATGAAAGATCTCAATTACAATTAATACAGAGTTAATGTATTCTTGGCCCTTGAGGGGCTCAAAGGAAGAAACTATATAGGTGTTTACTGTATTAATTGATTTACACTTATGAATTAAGCTCAGTGGGAGCTTTGTTGACCTTTAAGGCTCTGTGTGATGCTAGGGTTACTCTGCAGATATCTTTTGCATTAAGTTTCATTGCAGAAGTAAATTTTCTGGCTGTGATGAGGTGAAAATCTTCATTCTATTAATAAATTCGGCCCCTGATTGAGTACTTTGAGGAACAGGTGGCACTATGGTAGCTAAGAGGAATCGATTTGCCTCATATTGTGGCAGTGGAAGCCTTCCTGTTTGATAAAACACTTTAGGTTTTCTATAAATTGTGTTTTATTTGGGGATTAGGATTTTGATAAGCATCTTAGACGTAATCCCCCCAAATCTGTCCCTTAATCCTCTATTCTGGTGCATTTTTGTCTTCGATGCTAATACTCTTTGACAGTGTTAAATCCATGGTTTTCTTGCTGGTATGCAAGGCTGCGCAGGGTTCATAAGGAATCCATGCCTGAGTAAACACTGAGGAAATGTGCTTTTCCACCCTGTGGATGATTTCCTTTGACGAATCGAAGACGGGAGGGTCGTCACCCTCCGCCTCTGAATCTTCTTTGAAAATTGCGAGAAAATGATAAGAAACCCTACAAAATACGAAAATTATTAAAAAATCATGTTTTTATAGGTTGACTGCAATGGAGGGCGTGTGAGGAGATCGGAGCCGTTGGATGGCATCATCCAATGGTCATGATTGATCAGGAGCGATCATGGAATGGGTGAAAGAAGGATTAGATCCGAGCCGTCGATCGTGCAGAGATCGACGGTCAAGATTAAACGAGGTGGTTAGAGGAGAAGGATGAATCTGAGCCGTCGATTGTGCAGAGATTGACGGTCGGGATTGGGAAATGGAAATTTAAATGGAGAGATCAGGTGATGAATGGTGGGCCATCGATCTGTATATCAGATCGACGGCGGAGATTGACTTGCCGCTGTATGATGGCCCGACTATCATGCGCGCACCTTCGTTAACCCTCGAGCAACTTTGGCGAGTTATCACCGTTGGATCAGTGGGCCCAGATCGGACGGTCCACAGTGATATTGCTGGGCATCCTGGTCCAAACATTAACACGCGATGGATGACGGATGGATGGCGGTTTTACAAATAGTACATGGGACGCATGTCAAGCGATGTATGGAATCGCTGGCCGTCGGGGGAAAACAGCCTTTTTTCCCGAAGGCGATGCGATGGATACCGCCAGTTTTGGGCAACCGAATTTTGGGTGGTGGGGACCATGGAAAGACACACTCCGCACCGTCAGATCTGTAGATCAGATCGACAGTGTGGGATAGTTTTAAAACAGAAACAACGGAGAAATGAAAAATAATTGAAAACCCAAGTTTTAATTTAAAACAAAGGTTTTAACATTTTTTCACTGGCAGAATATATAAAATATGATTAGGCATCCGGCTGCGGGGCCTTTGGGCTCATGGAGGGTTATATGACCAGAGGTTTTTAAAAGGAAGGGAGCTTAAGGCTAAACCCAAAGGGCTTAAGTCAAAACAATGTATTTTTATGATTTTTCAACATTTTTCAAAGGAAATGAAGGTTTCGATAAGGCGAAGAAGGGGTCTTAGAACCTTATCAAGGGTATTTTGATGAGGGAAAAAGCAGAAATGTGAAAATGAGGGATTTTTGTGGGAAATAGGGGGATAGAAAGATGAGGTTAATTTGGGAAGAAGGGAAAGGAGAAAATGGTGTTTGCAGCAATATTTTAGCTTTAGAAATTAGCAGGATTTCAGAGTCTTTTGGGATGTAAAAAATAGTATAGGATCTGGACAGAGGCATGAGGCCTTCAAAAAGTCTTCAAGAGCCAACAGTTTTTATGGAGAAAAATTGTTCCTTGAAGGTTAAAAAATAGATTTAGCCACCTTTTGGGATAATCAAATTTTACAGGTGGCTAACAGTGGCTCCACTTGGGGATGATGCCTTCTTGAAGGCATCAAGAACTTTCAGACCTGCGTTCTCTGGGAGGCTGACCATGTGCTTGATCCTTTAATGTTCTCTGGGAGGCTGATCAGTTGCCGAATCCATTGGGCACTCTTATTTTACTAGGATGATATTTCTCTGAAAAACATATTAGCAACCATGAAAAAAAATGGATATTCATCAATACAACCTTCTACCTACCCAATCCTACAAATCTAACATTTTTTCTTCTTTAGAGTGCACTTGGATTGGCAAAATATTTTCACAACATTTTATTCTTTTGAAAGCAGGAAATATAATCTATTTATACTCCTTATTTCTCCATGGACTCAGATTAAACAGTTGAGCCCACATGATTCTCTACCTAATCTACTAATCTGTTAGGATTAAACTGTCTAACAGATCTTATTTTCTAAATTCTAAAACATAAATTTAAACAACAACCAAGTCAAGATTAAGCTATTTGACTTGCTGTGATCTATGGCATAAAGACAAGCTGCTCATAGACATTTATTTTGCAGAAAAAATAAATAAAAAATGGAAGGCTTAAGACCTGAAATTTGATAACACTTCCTTCCTCTTTTCTACAGCTCTATTTTGACTCTTATTGAGCTGTCTTTCCTTTTCTTCTGGTTCAGATTTTGAGCTGATTAGAACCAGATTTTTACATCTTTTTGACTCAAAAAATAAAACAGATTTGAGTCATCTCTCTTTTGAAACTAAGGTTCAGGTTTTGAACATGTTTGAACCTTTCATTTCTATCCTAATCTATCTACTGATAAGCCAAGATTAGACAGTTTGGCATATCAAATTCACTATCCTATTAACAGAAAATTTAAAGCTAATTAGTCAAGATTAGGTAGTTTGACTAACTAGAAGTGTGTTTTTCAGGAGTGGCATTTGAGCTTGCACACTTTCAGAATTTGCTTCTCTTTTTGGTATGGGGCTATATCTTTCTTGTTTTCAAAATCTGCCCTCTTTTCTTTCTTTTCATTGTTTTTGTATTTTTGTTTTTTTTTTTTTACAACTTTGAATACAATGGTGGATGAAATATTTATAGTGGAAAAGATAAAAAGGCTTCAAAAAATAACAAGGATCAAGAGAAGTAATGCTTAAGCATCCTGCCATTGACAGGACCCCCAAACAATTCTGCTCCATTCAACTCTTGCAAGAAAAATGTGTTGTTACCAGCAGCTGAATGAATAGAGTACGGGCCAAGCCATAGGTTGTCAAATTTTCCATGCTTGCCCTTCTCTTCCCTCCTTGAGTCCCATTTTAAAACTTTTTCCCCAATCTTGAAATTGCTAGCCTTTGTTCTTTTGTCAAAAATCTTTTTAATGTTGTCCTGCTTCTGCAATGCTTTGTTATACACTTCCTCTCTGGTTTGCTGAAGATGAATGGTCTCATTTATCATTCTGATCATGTCATTATCTTCAGTTTGAAACTCTTGAATCAACTTTATCAATGGTACACCAAGGTTGTTTGGAAAAATTGCATCAGTACCATACACCAGCTGAAAAGGTGACACACCAATGGATTTCTTCAAAGTCAATCTATTAGCCCAAAGTGCATGAATCAGCTTTGTGTGCCAAGACTTCTTATTGTCCTCCAACATTTTCTTGATTATGTTCACTAAGTTTTTGTTTGAGGATTCTGCAAGTCCATTACCTTGAGGGTAATAGGCCGTATAATGCCCCAATGTTATGTGACATCTGTGACAGAACTCAACCATCTTCTCTGATCCAAATGTTGCTGCATTATCAATGATGATCTTGGTAGGACAGCCAAATCTGAAGAGAATATTAGTCTCCATAAATTTTATGATAACTGAATCATTGGCCTGCCTACAAGGAATGGCTTCTATCCACTTAGTGAAATAGTCTGTGGTAGTGAGAATCCATCTGTGCTGGGCAGAAGATGGTGGATGTATTTCTCCTATAAAGTCAAGTCCCCACTGTTGAAATGGGGCTTCAACAGTGATTAGATGCAGAGGGAGGGGTAGCAGTTTTCTTTTGCCTTCAAAAAGTTGACACTTATGACAGGCTATGATCATCTGGTGTACATCATGGAAAAGAGTAGGCCAATAGAAACCAGCCCTCAAAATTTTGTTGGCTATTGTCTTCCAGTACAAATGACCTCCACACTCTCCTTCATGGAACTGGTACTTAACCTTCTCTGCATCAAACTCAGGCAAACATTTAAGCAATAGACCACTTGCATTTTTCCAATACAGACATTTATCTATAATGGAATAGTTTACAACTTTCAATTTTAGGAACCTTGCCTTTGTTTTTGTCAAACCAGGGGGTGTATTCAAATTAAGCAGAACATAAATAATATCAGCATACCAAGAGGAATTCATAAAATAGTTTTCAACAATGGGTGTTGAGATGTCCTCTTAATCATCTAAAGCATTAATCATATTAATATCAAGAACTTCAAAATTGCTTTCAGCCATTAATCTAGCTAGACCTTGGCCTTTGATGAGCTTAGTGGGTTTTATCTCTAAATCATATTCAAGAATAATAGCAATCCACTTACCTCTCTTACCATCTGGGTCCTGTGTTAGAATGTCTTTAACGACTGAATTTGGGACAAAGGAAATAATATTTCAATGAAGGATGTATACTCTGAAGTATTTCAATGCTTTAACCAAAGAAAATGCTTGCTTCTCCATAATTTTGTACTTCAAAGGAGCATCCCTCAATGCCTTGCTAAAGAATGCTATAGGCTTCTCTTGTCCTTGTAGGTTTTTCTGTAAAAGGACAGTAGCTATGGTATGTTCTGATGCAAATGAGAAAATATAAAAATCTTTTGAAAAATCAAACTTATCAGAACCAGTGTTTTGGTTAACGCTTGTTTCACCAGTTCAAAGGATTGCTTTGCTTCCAAGGTCCATTTTACCCCTTGCTCCTTTTTCAGCATGTTTGTGATATTCCTAAGGAGCTCAGCTAAATTAGGGATGAACCTTCTCAAAAAGTTGATCTTCCCAATGAAAGATTGCAACTCCTTGATGTTTCGTGGATGAGAGATTTGCAATATGGCCTCAATCCTCTTTGGATCTATCTTTATACCCTCTTCTAAAATAATGTGTCCAAGAAGCTTACCTTCTTGGAGACCGAATAGTGTCTTCTTAGGGTTTAAAGATATTCCAAACCTTCTGCACTTCTCGAAAAATTTTCTCAAATGTTCTAAGTGTTCTTCATATGTTTTTGAAAACATAGTGACATCATCAAGATAGATAATGATGAAGAAGCCCAATTCTTCCGAGAATGCTATGTCCATGGCTCTTTGGAAAGTTTCTCTAGCATTCATTAGACCAAAGGGCATTTTCACATACATGAAATTGCCCCAAGGTGTAGTAAATGTTGTCTTAAATTGATAAGCAGGGTAAACCAAGATTTGATTTTACCCTGAATAGCCATCTAGCAAAGAAATTCTTCTAGACCCTACCACCCTTTGTAAAATATGATCCATCTTGGGTAAAGGGTAGTTGTCTTTTAACGAAGCTTTGTTTAAGTCTCTAAAGTCTATACAAAGCCTGATTTCTCCAGTTTTCTTCCTAACAGACACCAGATTAGACACCCACTTAGAATATTTGATAGGGACAATAATACCAGCATCATACATTTTCATGATCTCCTTCTGAACCAAAGGTAGCTAAATAGCGTTTATTCTGTGCAGTTTCTGTTTGAATGGTTTTTGGTTTTCTTTGAGGGGGATTTGGTGTTGTATTATTTCAGTGTCATAGGATTTAAGGTCTTCATAACTCCACGCAAAAACATCAGAAGACTCTTTAAACAGCTCAATGTATTTGAGTTTAATGTGAGCTGGTAAAGTCTTAGAAAGTTTAATCATTTTCGGTTTTTCTTCACTGCCTATATTGCACTCCTACACTTTAGTCTCTACAGGTTCCAGTTTTGGTTTATTTGCCACATCATTAAAATCAAACAACTCTTCTAAAGGAGCCAGAACTTTGGGTAAACTTTCATCTTTAGAGTGCAGAGTTTCTAACTCCTCTGTTTCTGACCCTGCAATCATCTCTGTTTTGTTTCTAAGTTTGCTAGATAATAGGTTTATATTAGTAGGTTCAGGAGATGATTATTCTTCACCAAGAAAATTTTCTTCCTTGCGGTTTGTTTCATGGTCTGAGTCCGAACCGTTTAGTTTGAATTCATTTCTGAATTGCAGGAAGTCTTCTATTTGTTTGTCGTTTTCAAACACCTGCCAATATTTTTCGTTATCAGGCATGGCTGGTCTGAATTTAATCTGAGTTGTGTCGTCATATGGTGTTAAACATGTTCTAGCTGCAGAGGCCAAATTATGGGCTGTAATATTTTCCTTTCTCGGGACGAAAATTAATTGGGACTCATCGAAAGTTTCTAAAAGGTCCACGACATCATTTCGATAGGCCCTAAGTCTGGGGTGATGAGCATTGTACTCACCATTGACTTGCCTAACGATTAACTCTAAATCCCCATACACATTTATTCTTCTGGCTCCTAACTTTTTCAATAGGTGTAAGCCTAAGAGAAGGGATTCATATTCCACTATGTTATTAGAACACTGGAAGTTTAATTTATAGGAAATGCATTCGGTGTGGTTACTTATAGTGTTGCGAATCCAGACACCTGCACCCGCGTTATTTTTAGTGCATGACCCGTAAAAATGCATACTCCATAGAGGATTGTTTTCAGTTTCATCCATTTGGTGAATGTTCTATTTAACTACTGTGCCTTCTGATTTTTCAAGATTAGTGGCACCTGATTGAAATTGTTTAGACTCTTCAGATTTTTCGTTAAGCAGAGGAACATTTTCTTGAATGTCAAGGTTTAAAAGCAAAGGACGCATGTCTTGTAGTTCAAGACCCACATTTTGTTTGCTATATTTTACAGGTTTAGCAAACTGTTTTGACATTTTTGTGGCATTTACCTCCTCCTCTCTATTGGCAATTAACTCCGTTAGAGTTACTTGTTCAACTAATGTTTCATCGTTGAACAAAATAAAAGAATCCAGGCCTATATTTACTGAATAGAGGGGAGAGTTTTGTGGTCTGTCTTGACTTGTAACTGTGTATTGCATATGAGACTCCCTGTAAAGCCTTCTAGTCTGATTGAAAACAGGGATAGTCGCATAGGTCATGTCCATCTGCATAGTCCCCTGCAACTTAGCCCCCCAAGATCTAGATAATAACATTCCATACTTTGGGGGCACATCGGCCATGAAAATATCCATGAGTAAGCATTTAGCTGGAATCTGGGCTAAGTTAACACAGAGGTCTTTGATTAATCCCAAACATTTTACCCTGCTGGAATCGAAGGAGTACAGGTCCTTGTAAGGTCTAGTGATTTCTAAACCAAGGCTCTCCATCACAGCTTTAGGCATTAAATTATGAGAAGCCCCAGAATCATGCATAGCATTGTGCAAAATTTTGTCATGAACGTTTAAACTCACATAGAAAGGAGGAACAGGTCCCTCTTGGTATCTTCCTTCAATCTTTGGACCAAAAATAAGCTCTATCTGGTCATCACTAAGATTGACTGTATCTCCATTTTCCTCTATATTTAAAGCCTTCAAAATTTGGGTCCTATATACATGTTGGGTAGCTAACTCGGTCAAAGGAATAGAGATTTTGATCTTAGAAATTTCCTGCTCAAGGCTGAAAGGAATTTGACTCTTTGAAGCACTTGTCTCAGCCTTATTAGTTGTCATTCTATCAGCAATATCAGCTTGCTGATTTGTTTTATTTGCACTTGACAAAATTGTTTTTGCATGAGTACTAGCTGAAGTGTTAGTGCTGCTAATGTCTGCACTCTTATTTTCATTGTTTTGAGTGCTTTTTCCTTTACCTTTATCAGAATTTTCAGCCACTGTTTTGTCCTTTTGTTTAATCTTTTTAGGCTTGGTTGCAGTGCTGTTTTGTGAAGATTGGTCAGAAGTTTTGTTGCTGGGGGGTTGTTGACTAGTTTTACTTCTAAGGTCGTATTCTCTTTAAGGCTCTATGATGACATTTTCCATGTCTTGATAAAAATTTTCATCATCATCTCTTTTGTCATCATAAGGTGTGTATAGACCTTGTTTTCTATCATAATGAATGTCAAATTCATCATTATCTACCCCCAGCATGTTGATATCTTCTTCCTCTAATATTTCATCTGCTTCCTCAACCTCACTTACATAGTTTTGATGAAAGGGAGGAGTGATCTGCTGATCATCTTCCCTAGGTCTGTTTGGAGGTTGGTTCCTTCTAACATTCTGATTCTGGTTCTGATTTCTGTTTTGAGGAGCAACTTGGTTTTGATTTGCTTGTGATTTCTTAATTATGCTCATCTCTTTCATCATCTCCTCTATCATTTTCTCCATCTTTGAGTTGGAAGTAGAAGGTGTGGATTCTTCTCTAAAAGATACTCTTTTCTCAGCTTTCATTCTTTCTCTCTTCGCCATTAAGTTGACTTCCACAGAAAGAGCACCTCGTTGCATATCTTCAAGAGTTGCAAAATCTCTCTCTCTTAGCGAATAGGTCATGTCAGAGTCAAACCCTTCAGGAAACTTGTTTAAAGCTGAGCCTTGTGGAGGTTTTAGTTCTGGGGAAAGTGCATTATACACACTATTAAACCTAGTGCAATAAGCTTGGACAGTTTCCCCAGGGTTTCTATGGAGGTTCTTGTAATCAGAAAGGACTTGGAGAGGATTCTTCTTCACTTCCCATTTGTTTAAGAAAGTCTGATGGAAGCCTGGGAGATCGTTTATACTATGAGGGGCTAAGCTTTTAAAACATTTTCTTACTTCTCCCCCTAAGCTTTGAGAAAATAATCTAAGCTTGACAGAATCATCATCAATTTCATTGCTGTCAAAATAGTCATTCATCTTATCCACATGTTGTGATGCAGTTGTAGCATTGCTAGCATCATATAATGGAATTTTGGACTGATAGTTCTATGGAAGATTGACTAATGGTGCAGGAAGGACCAGGGGAGCATACTATGCAGCCATGGTAGGAGGTGGAAGTGGATTCACAGGTGGGTTGACAAAAGGGAAGGTGGGCTGAAGTGGAGTGGTTGGAACAATGGATGAAGGATGAGTAGATGTGGATGGAACAACAGTAGATTGCTGAGCTGACCTTGGATGAGAGACACCTAAATTCAACAGGAAGTGTAGATCAGGTGGTGTTGTTTCTCTACTACCAGGAGGTTCACTTGCCTCCAGGGATGAAAGTGAAGACTCAGAATCTAGCTGAATTATATCATCAAATGACCTAGTTCTAAAAGGATTTACTAATTCGGCTTGTGATTTTTGTAGAGCTGAAATATTTTCAGGAACTGATTTAGCTCTCAAGGGTGATCTGAAAACAGTTGATAATTTAATCTTAGGAGACTTCCTAAGGATACTTTCTGGGTTATCAACTAACTCAGGTGGATTAGGGTCAGGATGGGCTCTAGTATGAATCTTTCTAGGAGCCACTATGTTGTGTTTTTCAGACCCAAACAAACAGGAAAAGTTCAACTAGGTATGACAATATTTGAGAGGTTTAACTAATCTGTTTTCACAAATCTTAATCCTACAGTCCTCTAACTGAGTTTGAATGATGCTACAATAATGTGGGTTCTTCCCAGTGGAGTCTTAAGGTTTGATAAGGATTGTGGAGTCGCCAAGTGGAAGTTTTTAGCTCCTAAGGAGGTAAAAGGTTTTATGGTCCACCACCATGTTTATTGAATACCAATCTGAAATATTTTTGGTTTTTCTAAGTTATTTTTCAATTGTATGGTTTTTAAGAATATCCTAACTTTATTTCAAAACTTAGCTATGGTTATGAGAAAAAGAGAGTGTACTCTTATGGCTAAGCCAGCTGATTTTTCAAGGTAAGATAAAGTCCTAAGAGAATCCTAGGGTTTACCTATATTGTCACTAATTCAAACAAGTTTCATCACAATTACCATTGCTTTTGGTAGTGCTTGAAAAGGCTTCTTTTTACTCACAAAGATTTTATGAAGTTTTTCTAGGGAACTCAAACCAGAGATTAACTGGGAGGGCATTCACCAGATATGTCACCCCTGAGAGAGGATGAGATTCGGAGGCTACCTAGCCCTTTCTAGACTCTATCTAAGAGTATGCGAGAACACAACAAAGGTAAAGGGTTTGGAGTCCCCAGCGGAGTCGCCAGAATTGTTAGGGATCTATAATTTATCAGCAAGATTGGCAGAGTCCAATTACAGAAACAACATCGTTTCAACCAAATTTGGGATTCTGGGATCTAGCCCTCCTGAATCCGGAGAGGGATCTCTCCAATATGTACAAAGATGGATTTGTCTTTGAAGTTTGGGGTTATGATATTAGGCAAGTTATGAAGGCCAAGGGTTTGTTCGTTTTTTGGATGGTTGAGCATGAAAATTACTTGAGGGGAAAGTTCTAAATGAAAAACAGTTTCAAAAGTGAGAAGTTGAAAATGAATAGAACAGCTTAGGCTAAAAGATATATATAACGCTGGTTTTTATTCCATTAGGCTATGGATTCATATCTGGACTTTAATTGAGCAACAACATCAAGAGTGATCCAAGGGGCAAGTCATCTATACCACAGGATTATTTGAGATAGAGTGTGTTGAGCCTCAAAATTGTGCTTTCCTTCACCTCATTTTACCTCATTTTCCCTTGTCCATTTCTATCTTAGACCCAATTGATCAATGAATATAGTTAAAATTACTTCTAGAATGATTTACATGACTGACTTGTTGAATTTTGTGATTTTTGCCATTGTTAAGCATTTTGACCGGAACTAGCTGCAGAATGCAGACATTCCGTAGCTAACCGGTGATTCTGCAGCTACCTTCATGTTTGAGTATATTCCAGGTGGCCTCTTGAGAAAAACCACATATGGGCATGATCCACGTCGTGTCTACATGGTTCGTTTCTCATCATGGAGGAAGAAATGGATTCTGGGTACGGTTATGCACGTGGGAACACATTTATGAAGGAAGACTTTCAATAGACTGTCTGGCTCGCATGTCTTTTTCCTCACTAAAACACGAAAGAGTCCTAACGTGATTCATATGGAAAGCATGTGTTCCAAATTGTTGTAATTATCGTTATGCATTTGTTTTATAAACTCCTTAAAGACTGAGAGCCATGTTGAGATTTAAAGGATTTATTAAAGTGATTTTTGTTTAAACTTCCGTGTTACATCTCCCGAAGACGAATATGTTATAGTGTTCAAACTATTTTCACGCAGAAGGGAGCAGATGTGTTGTTTTGAAGGCGGATTGATTTGGGAGCGTTGAATGGCTATTGCGTGGTGAGGTCTCTGCCTTCTGTGCGTTGATTTATTTTTTATGAATTAGATAAGTTTCCTAGTCGCCTTTACGTTTGCATTTTAATCTCTGTAGTTGTTTTTTTTAATAGGTTATCGTAGTCGTATTCATTCTAACTCTTCCACAAGAAGACACTTCTCGAATAGATTATAATGATGAATGTTGAATACTATAGTATGTAGGATTAGGAGTTAAATTTATAGTTGTTTTAACTAGTTACCGTAGTTATATTCATTCTGGCCTTTCCACAAGAAGACATTCTTCCAATACCGTATTATAATGATGAATGATGAATATTGGTGGTACCTAGGACGTAGTTGTAGTTTTTGTCGTCATTTTATTAATTTCATTCAATCACTTTCCAAGAAGAAACTCTTCCAAGAAATTCTCAAGAAGTTCAAGACATGAATTTGATAATGAATGATTTAGTTGTGTGTTTGTAATGGCATCATCTGCTTCTTGCTTCAAACGGCTGCCCAAGACATCATAACGACAGTAGGTATGATGATAATCAGTTTTTTATTTTCTTCAGTCTATTTGCTTACAATTGCACTCAATTACAATAGAATTGTCTACCTCTTCCAAAAGTTGAAGTGCTGAAATCTTCCAAAATATCATCAATGATGAAATCAAGCAGATTGTGTAACTTCATAGAATAATGCATGTTAGCATAGTTAGAACGTCTCTAGAGTTTTCATTTGTATTTAACTCATAAACTATACCATTTGTTTCAAGTTTGATGATGACTTGTAGTTCAACATATTCCTGATTAGTATCTTAGAAGTTCATTCTTATCAACTGTAATAAAATTTCACTTCAAGATTCAAATTGTCATCCATATTTAATAGATTATTTTGAAGTTATTAGGATTAAAACAAATTTCTTCATTATTCACAAACATCTTTGTCTTGTGTTCATAAATTAACTGTAGCTAAAATGAACACCATGTTAAATATTTGATCATTATATGACTGCATTCTGGTGACTTCTCATCATTATGCAACAGAAAGCTCTTCCTCTAAAGAACCATTTACAAAAAAGAACTAATAACCTTGAGTAAAGGTTCTATGACATTCAATTAAATTTATAATAGAACTGGGAATTAGTCATAGAATGAAGAGCTGTGAACAAAATGTTGGGAATGGTTTAGTTTGAAAATTAATAGATATCATATATTTAGGATCATTCCCAAGTTATTTGGTTTGCCTAAGCCAAAGTCATTAATGCTTTTTCTTTATTGAATAGCAATAGATTCTCGCTTCAAAGAGCTCAAATTGCATTTGAAGTGCTATTCCATACATTAGGCTTAACTCATTTTTGACCACTCAACCCTTCATTATTTTTTCTAGACATTTCCATTGTAGAAATATAAAAATCACCAGGATCAAAACATCAGAATTATCACATGAAGTTAACTAAAAACATCACAAAACACCACACAATACCATTAGGAAACAAGCACTCATAAAGATATACAGACTTTGACTTCACAGTTACACATAGCTTGCTAAACTCGTTGACAATTAAATGGAGTTACAGAGAAAGTTCAGATTGAGACCTAACATTTTAAGCTGGTTGTAAAAGTGAAATCCAGTACCTTTGTTTCTTGAAATATCTCAAAACACGTACAGTAGGAGAGATTCAAGGTGAAGATTTAGGAAGTGTTGAGAAAGGAAGCTGATTTTGGAACACCAATGTTTAATCTAGGACCCAGTTGCACACCTTCAACCCCAAACTCATCTTCCCCATCTCTATCGATCTCAGACTCTTTGCAGGCCCAAGGTCGTTCTGGTTCATTAGATGCCAGTCCCTACCATCCACCATCCCGCGATATGAAGAAGATCCAAAACTTTATGGGGATACAAGTTAAACCCTACCAGCACAGGAGAGTCA
The DNA here is from genome assembly GCA_034641835.2 of Pinus albicaulis. Lineage (NCBI taxonomy): Eukaryota > Viridiplantae > Streptophyta > Pinopsida > Pinales > Pinaceae > Pinus > Pinus albicaulis. The sequence goes on from CM076574.1 coordinate 1,122,633,067, forward strand.
AATCATGCAGAAGAAGGAGGGGAGAGTTGAATGGAGGAATTACTGTTATTGGAGGAGAGGAGAAGAGGGGGAGAGTGTGGAGAGGAGAAGGAGGAAGAGGGAGAGAGAGGTAGATGGAGCAAGAGAGAATAGTAGTTTGGGTTCTATACGATGAAGAAACCATACAACCATGAAAACATTTCACCCTCATCTTCCGAACTTCTATGGGCTGAAATCAAGATCCGAAACTTTCGTGATGAATTTGCGTACAAGAGGACGGAGTGATTCACTTCACAAAGATGCTCAAAAATTGAAATTATTTCCTTCAACTCTGAAAGGAGCAGCATTGAAGTGGTTTATGAGTTTAAACAATAGTTCTATTAGAACATGGGAAGACATGAAACAAGCATTTCTAGAGAGATACTTGGATTATTGTATGCCGGTTAATCATAAGGAAGAAGTGTTCAAGATGTTACAAAAAGAAGATGAAAACTTAGAAGATTTGTTGGAAAGATTTAAATACAATATAAAAAGGGCACAAATGGAAAACCTAGATCAAGACACTTTAAAAGCTCTTTTGTTGAAAACAATTAGGGATGAATGGTTGGATATCCTTAACATGATGGGAAAAGGGGATATATCACAACTCACATTACCTGAAATATCCGAGTTATGTATCAACCTTTCCAGAGGGAAATCTAAAACTGTCAAAGGTCCAAGAGATCCTGCTCTTGCAAGGGCAAGTAAATCTGCTTCTGGGACAGTAAGTAGATCAGAAATAGGACATATGCTTGATGATTTTAAATCTGACATCTTAGGGAGTCTTAGTGAACAAATAGACACCCTCAAGATACAAAACAAGCAAAAGGTTGAATCTGATGCCTTGGCAATCTTTTGTCCCAAATGTAGGAAGAAACATGCCTTGAGAGAGTGTCCTCTAGATGTCAAAGTTGTAGAAACATGTGTTATTTGTTCCGAGAAACATGAGACCAAGAATTGTCCTTCTCTTCCTAGTCTCAAGGCTGTTTTTCAAGAAGAAACTCCTACAGACTCCACAGAATCTCTTAACTTTGTATCTAGAAGACCTTGGCAGGGACCTCCGACACAAGGATTCCATGATCAAATGTATAATCAACCTCCACCTTGGAATTCTTGGCAGCAACCTTGGCCCCAATTTCAAAATCAATCTCAAGCTTGGGCACAAGGATCACAAGGTCCCTATGGAAGATACTCTCCATATTATCAGTATCCACCATCCTATCCACCATATCCACATTTTTATCCTCAAAATTCCCAACAAAATCTTCCTCAAAATCTTCAACAAAATCTTCAACAAAATTTTCAACAAAATCCTCAACAACATCATCAGAACCAGCCACATCAAAATCAACCACTTCCATTACCATTCCCTCAAAAATCCAATCAATTGCCAGCTCAGCCCATACCAAACCCCAATAATAAGAACCATCAGAATACATATATGATAGAAGGACAACAATTTCCAACTTATTTAATTATTCCTCTAGACCTTAGTGATGTTCAACTTAGGTCTGGAAGGATACTTGAGAAGAGGAAACCTTCTGTGATCATACAAGAACAAGATAATTCTGAGGAAGACTCCCTACGGGTTAATAAAAGTATTGAGGAAGACACATCCTTTCAAGACCAAAACATTGAAAAACTAAAACAAAAAGATCCAATAAATCCAACTCCAGTATTAGAGCAACCATCCACATCTACTTCTATACCTCCCTTTCCGGAAAGACTACAAATTGATAAAGGTGTAGAAAAACAAATAATGGTGCCTAATTATGATTTCTTAGATGAATTGAGAAATGTTTGTATTAAAATTCCATTATTGCAAGCCATCAAAGAAATCCCAATTTTAGCCAAAACAATAAAGGAGTTGAGTATGAAGACAACAAGAAAAAGAATAAGAGAAACCAAGAAAATTCAACTGGTAGGGCAAATAGCAGACATTATGATGGGCAAGATTGCTATTCCAAAGTATCTTGACCCAGGAAATCCAGTTGTCAAAATTCACATCAATGGAATTGAAATTCAAAATACACTCATTGATTTAGGAGCAGCAATAAATATCATGAGTAGACAAATCATGGACAAACTGAAACTTCCTAATCTTCTCTTTACACCCACACTATTACAATTAGCAGATAGATCTGTGATCAGACCCGATGGGGTAATAGAAGACATTCCAGTGTCCCTAGACTCTTGGGAGTACCCTGTGGATTTCATGATCCTAACACCCAAGAATAATCTAGGAGGCCATCCTGTTATACTAGGAAGACCTTGGTTGGCTACAGCTGATGCTTTTATTAGTTGTAGGTCCGGTGATATGTATATTTCTGATTGTAGTTCAACAAAGAAATTCACTTTATATCCTCCAGCTAGGACAATTACAGATCTAGATGACACTCAATGGATAGAGGATGAAGAATATTTACAACCACTCTTCACAATTTCAGAAATTAGTGAAGATAATCAAATTCTGAATACTCTTGAAAACTTTGAATCCTCTCCAGAACATACACATGAATCATTTCAAGAGGGATTCAATATTGAGTTCTTGTCATCTAGGCAGATGTCTCTTCATTCTATGGACAAATTTGGCAGCTCTACAAGTGAAATTTTTCCAGGAAAAACCTTGAACATAAACAAAAACCTAGAAAAATCTCAACAAGAAGAGTTAGTCAAAGTATTACAGAGACATTCTTCTGCATATGCATGGGAATACACCGACATGAAAGGGATAAGTCCCAAGACTTGTACTCATCACATCTATATAGAGGCAAATTGCAAACCAATCAGACAGCCTCAAAGACGGATGAATCCAAATCTTAGGGAAATTGTCAAGGAAGAACTGCAAAAATTATTAAATGTTAATTTCATCTATCCTATTTCAGATAGTCAGTGGGTTTCTCCCTTGGTGATTGTGCCTAAGAAAAATGGAAAATGGAGGGTGTGTGTTGACTACCGAGAACTGAATAAAGCTACTCTTAAAGACCATTTTCCTTTACCTTTCATAGATCAAGTATTAGATACATTAGCAGGTAAAAAGTACTTTTCATTCCTGGATGGGTTTAGTGGTTACAATCAAATCCAAGTAGCACTTGAAGACCAAGATAAAACCACATTTACTTGTCCTTGGGGTACCTATGCCTACCGAGTATTGCCATTTGGGTTATGCAATGCACTTGCAACATTCCAAAGGGCAGTATTAGGAATTTTTTCTGATCTGATACATGACTGTGTAGAGGTGTATATGGATGATTTCACAGTTTATGGGGACACATTTGAAGAGGCTTTAGAAAACTTGGAAAAAGTCTTAAAAATATGTCAAGAAGAAAACCTTTCACTTAGTCATGAAAAATGTTTTATGATGTTTACTGAAGGTATTGTTTTAGGGCACCACATTTCAGGGGATGGGATTAGAGTTGATGAGGCAAAAGTTGAAGTTATTTCTAACCTATCCATTCCAAGTTTTCAAAGAGATGTTAGAAGTTTTCTAGGATTTACAGGGTATTATCGGAGATTTATAGAAAACTTCACCAAAATAGCATCTCCTCTCTTCAAATTACTCACCAAAGATTGTGAATTTAAGTGGACTTCGGATTGCCAGTTAGCTTTTGAAACCCTGAAAACCAAAATTTCTGAAGCACCTATATTAAGGGGACCTAACTGGAAGTTACCTTTTCATATCTCGACAGATGCTTCCGATACAGCTCTAGGAGCAGTATTGGGACAGAAAGATTTAATTCCCTATGCCATCTATTATATCAGTAAAAAATTGAACTATACTGTAACTGAAAAAGAGTTTTTAGCTGTTGTTCATGCCATTAACAAGTTTAGACACTATATAATAGGCTATGAAACTTTTGTTCACACTGATCATTCTGCAATTAGATATTTAATGAATAAATCAATCACTAATGGCAGAGTTATAAGATGGTTGTTATTATTGCAAGAATTCAACATTACTATTCTAGATAGGCCTGGAAAACAAAACACTGTGGCTGACTTCCTATCTAGAATTCAAAATATCAAAGATGACACTCCGGTTGAAGATCAATTTCCTGATGAATATCTTTTTGCAGTTTCTACTCAAACTCCATGGTTTGCTGATATTGCTAATTATTTAGTTTCAGGAAAATTTCCTTCAATTATGAATGCAAGGGATAAAAGAAAATCATTAATGATAGTGCAAGATATTCATGGGTCGCTAATGAGTTGTACAAGACAGGTTTAGATTTGATCATTAGAAGGTGTGTTCGTGAAGATGAGATGCCTGAAATTCTCAAGGCATGTCATGATGAACCTTGTGGCGGACACTTTGCAGACAAGAGGACAGCCTATAAGATCCTTAATTTAGGATATTATTGGCCATCTTTGTTTAAAGATGCAAGGGAGTATGTAAAAAGGTGTGACAGTTGCCAAAGGGTAGGGAAACTTTCTCCTTCAGGTGAGATGCCATTACAACCTCAGGTACACATTGAACCTTTTGAAAAATGGGCCTTGGATTTTGTAGGACCTATTAGTCCTCCATCAAGACAAAAGAAATACATATTAGTTTGCACCGATTATGTTACTAAGTGGGTAGAATCTAAACCATTACTTGTTGCTAATGAATCATCTGTAGTTACTTTTCTTTTTGAGGATATTTTTACTCGTTTTGGTGTCCCAAGGGAAATTGTTACAGATCAAGGAGCTCAATTTACATCAAGTCTAGTGGAGAAATTGATGGAGAAGTACAAAATCAGACATAGAACATCTACTCCTTATCATTCACAAGCAAATGGTCAAGTGGAATCTACTAATAAAGTCATTGAAGGAATCCTAACAAAGACTGTTCATCTACATAGAAGAGATTGGGTAGATAGGCTTCCTGAAGCCTTGTGGGCCTATAGAACTACATGGAGAAACACAAAAGGCCATACTCCTTATGAGCTTGTTTATGGAAAGCAAGTTTTGTTTCCTATAGAGTTCCAAATCCAAACATTCAAGATGGCAGTTCAGCTAGGACTTGATCTAATGGAGGCACAAAAGCATAGACTGGAGCAAATTAATGAATTGGATGAGATCAGACAAGATGCAGTTCAGAAAACAAGTCTAGTCCAACAACAAAGGGCTAGATGGCATGACAAGTACATCAAGGAGAAGAAATTTAAAGAGGGAGACTGGGCTCTCTTGTTTGACTCAAAATTCAAGGATTTTCAAGGGAAATTTCAGACACATTGGCTTGGGCCATATGAAATTGTTCGAATTTTTGATAATGGGGCAGTAAAAATCAGAACTATAGATGAAGAGGAAGTCACTTTTCTTGTGAATGGTCATAGACTGAAGCTATACCACAAGCCACTCTCAAGAGAAGAGTTTGTGAAGAAGTTCCAAGAAGACAATGATGTGAAGTTAATGAAGAAGAGTCTCTCTTCTTCATCAACTTGATTAAATTTTCTGAAGCATTTCTCTTTTGAAAAAAAAATAAAAAATAAAGGTATAAGCATGAAAACCAATCATTGATTGGCATGTTTATACAGAAAAGATAGGGTGAAAATCAGAGTCTCTCTGACACTCTAACTTTTCCCATTTTTGTTTCTAAGCAGCTGTTATAAAAATCATAAGTTCAGTTCCATAGTGCTTATGATTCATTTCATCTCACTCCATTCACTTATCCATCCATACTCCATTTCATCCATCATTCATATTTCACTCTATTCCACAATTCACCCATCTCATTCCATCTTCCATCCATCTCATTTTCATATCAAAATACAAAATTTGATATCTTGCTGTAAGTGAATAAAATATGTCATGAATTGCAGTACAGCCTTATGTTCCTTCATTCCATTTCATGAACTGAATCCATTCCATTATCCACTTCATACATATCATAATCCATCATCCATTTTCATTCATATCACATAACATTTCACCCATACTCCAAAAACATTCCATTTTCATGATTAAAGTGTTCTACAGGAACATTCTGCAGCTCAGTGGACATTCTGCAGCTGATCAGCCTTTCTGCAGCCGATAGTCTTTCCGCAGCTACAAATCCTGAAGGCATCAACTAGCAGACATCAGAATTACAACAAAGTGACCCAGTGTATTCATGAATCAAAAGCATCAAGAAAATTATGAAGATTCCTCCAAAGATGAGCAGAGAAGATAAAGGCTACAAAAATCAAATAAAGGGCAGAGGTAACAAGTTTTAAATTACAATGGCATTTCATAAAAATTTAACATAGTTTAGTTATGGATTATTCGAAAAGATTATTTTAATTGTTTTTATTGATCAAACACCAACAAACCCTCTACAGACTTTGGATTAAAATCTTCCATTTCAAATTTCATATCCGATAGCATTTAAGCGGTGAAATGGCCAAAGCATTTGAATTTTCCACGTCTCTTAACCAAGTCATTTAATGATGATGATTCCCTCTGCCGTCGTAAAATCCTCCGCCGTCTCCTCAATCATTAATACAATCCCTCCACCTCACTCCACTACTCCATTCCGTGACCACTGCCATAACTTCATTCCGTAGCCGGTATTCCATTCTGAAGACAGAGATATTATTATCACCAGGAGCAGAGCTAAAGGATATCAGTTTGAATAGAATTGAGCATTGTAAACGCAAAGCAGAGCAGAAGGGTAAATTTGGAAGTATAACAGTGTGAGGACTCGAAGCCACTTGATCCCGTGGGCAGATAAAATATCACTGTGGACGGAGTTTGAAGCATTTTCACTATCAACACAGAATTGTCGCAGTGTGGAGTTTGAAGTCTTTTGTTACCAAAAGACAGAGGTTTTAAAATTGAAACCATTTTCTACCAGAGACAGAGGTGTTGTAGTGTTGAGTTTGAAGTCTGTTGTTACCGAAGACAGAGGTGTTGTAGTGTTGAGTTTGAAGTCTGTTGTTACCAAAGACAGAGGTGTTACAGTGATTGAGTTTGAAGCATACCATTTTCTACTAGAGACAGAGGTGTTGCAGTGTTAAAACCGAAACCATTTGCTACTAAGAGCCAGAGGTATTGCACAAAAAGAAATTTGAAGCCATCTCCCACTGTTTATCAGAGACATATCAGTTCGAAATTTGAAACTGTTTTCATGATCAAACAGAGGCATATCAGCCAGAGGTTTTGAAGTTGTTGCCACTATAAATCAGAGGTATGTCATTCCAAAATTGAAGCCATTTTCATTTAGAGCTTGAAGCCATTTCAATCCGAAAGTGAAAATCATTGTTTTGTGGGTAGAAGAGTGTTAATTTGATATTGAAAAAAAAATCATGGGTTTCATCGTAAGGACTGAACCTGTGGGTTCAAAATATTTAGAAGGTTACCCACAATGCAAATAAATGCTACAACAAATAGGATGGCTTCAATTTTTGGAAAAATTTAATGGCTTCCATAAGGAAGTCACTAAAACATTTGCAAGATCATTTCAAGGAACCGAAGTTGAAGTAGGGGATGTCAAGTTTACTGTCACTGAAGTTTTTATTGCAGAGGCTACAGGATTGCTCAGAACTGGAGAAAGATGGTTTAAAAATAGAGAATTTCACAATGACTCCTGGAAACAAATTTTAAAATCACCAAATATGGATGTTAGTGTATTCAAGAAAGGAATTCCCAGTACTGCATTGAAAAACAAATGGAGAAGCATACTACTTCTTTTACAAAAATTTGTTACATGTGAGGGTAGATATGGGACATTTTATATCTACCACATCAGACTAATGATGCATTTCCTGGGAGAAGACTTAGACCTACCATATTTCTTGCTTCAAAGTCTGAAGAAGATGGCTTCCTGTGTTCAGAGAAGAGTTCAATTTTTAGAGACAACCCTGTATCATCATGGTTTGGTCAAAATTTTGATTGAGCATCATCTAGCTAAAACAAATGATACATGGGATGATTTCTTAATAAGAAATCATTTTGAAGAAGCAAAAGAACCGTCACCTGAACCATAGCCTACAAAGAGAAGTAGGAAATGGAGGACTTCAAAAGTTAAAATTGACAAACCAGTTCAAGAGAGCAGTGAGGAAATCATTTTAGAGAAGTTGAATTGAATCAAGAGGCAACTTAAGGAAGAGAATATAATCAAGGAATATGCTACAGAGAAAGGAGAGGGATCCTCTCAGCCTAGGAGAAGCCACATATTAAAGGGAAAACTGAAGAAAACACCAATCAAACAAACAGGGGTAATCAATATTGAAGATGAAGAAACACCCATTGAAGAGGATGATGAAGAGGATTTTTATGAAGGAACCCCTGAAATTGATCCTGCTCAATAGGAAATTTATGACTATGTGGAAACCTTAGAGAGGACAGCTTCAGAAAGCAGAGAAAGAACCCCCAGTCCTCCACTATCTGAAATAGATCTATTAAGAAGGGATAGGTATGAGTTGGAATTACTAAATAGACACATCAAAAATGAGAATGAAATTCTCAAAGATCAAATCAAGCTCAAAACTGATATGAACTCAACCTTATCCCTGCATATAGACAAAGTGGAGAGGACCAATGAGAAGTTGAAGACAAGGGATAAAAAGCTAATCAGGGCACTCACCAACCTCAGGTTCAAACTTGTTATCAGGAAACCCAGAAGACCTCTAGCTTCCAGACAAAGGAGAAGAAGGGGACTAGATGTCCTTGCAGAAGCCTCTGAATTCATAGGATAATTTGCATGAGGACATGCAAAGAGACAGCAGTGGGGGTATGTTGAGCCTCAAATTTGTGCTTTCCTTCACCTCATTTTACCTCATTTTCCCTTGTCCATTTCTATCTTAAACCCAATTTATCAATAAATATAGTTAAAATTACTTCTAGAATGGTTTACATGACTGACTTGTTGAATTTTGTGATTTTTTCCATTGTTAAGCATTTTGACCGGAACTAGCTGCAGAATGCAGACATTCCGTAGCTAACCGGCGATTCTGCAGTTGCCTTCATGTTTGAGTATGTTCCAGGTGGCCTCTTGAGAAAAACCGCATATGGGCATGATCCATGTCATGTCTACATGGTTCGTTGCTCATCATGGAGGAAGAAACGAATTCTGGGTAAGGTTTTGAACGTGGGGAACACATTTATGAAGGAAGACTCCTATTAGGACTGTCTCAGTCTAGATGTCTTTTCTTCTTCACGCAGCCACTTCAAAAGAGTTCTAACGTGATTCGGATAAGGAAAGACATTGTTCCTAAATTGTTGTAATTATTGTTACGTGCATTTGCTTTATAAACTCTTGGGAGACCGAGAGCTATGTTAGAGATTTTATGTTAGATTTGCTGCTAGATTTTGTTTAAACTCTGTGATACATTCCTAAAAACGCAGAGTGTTATGTTCAAACTATTGCATCGTTAATGGAGCAGACAAAGTTATTTTGAAGGCGTGATTTAATTTGGAGTTGAATTCCGTCAAGTGGTAGAGGGCCCCTGCCTCTTGCACGGATTTATTTTGCGTAACTTAGATAAGTTTTTCTAGCTCCCTTTACGTTTTGCATTTGAATTGGTAGTTGTTTTGTTTTAGCTACTGTAGTCATATCCATTCTAGCTCTTCCACAAGAAGACACTCTTCCAACAGATTAAAATGATGAATGTTGAATGACTATGGTATTGTAGGATTAGGAGTTGAATTTATAGTTGTTTTAACTATCTACTGTAGTTATATTCATTCCAGCTCTTCCACAAGAAGACATTCTTCCAACAGATTAGAATGATGAATGATGAATAGCTATAGTACTGTAGGAATTAGTTGTAGTTTTTGCTATTCACTATCACAATTGCACTTGTTCTAATCACTCTTCCACAAGAAGAAATTCTTCCAAGACATCCTTAAGAAGTTCAAGACATGACCGTGATAATGAATGATTTAGTTGTGTGTTTGTACTAAGTATCATCTCTGATCTTGCTCTTAAACGCTTGCCCAAGACATCATAATGACGAGTAGGGTATGGATGTGATAACTTAGTTTTTCATTTTCTTTCGGTTCATTTTCTTTCAATTGCATACAATTACACAGTCAGAATTGTTCTACCCCTTCCAAAAGAAGGAATTCTTCCAAAATATCACTAATGATGAACAAACAGATTGTGTAACTTCATAGAATAATGCATGTTAGTATAGTTAGAATGCTCCGGAGTTTCATTGCATTTAATTCATGTTCAGTTACTTTGTTTCAAGTTTGATGATGAATTATAGTTCAGCATTGTTCTAGTTTAGTAGCATCTTAGGTTCATTCTTAGATTAACTCATTGCACTTGCATCTCATATTCAAATTGTCATCCATTGCACAATAGATCACTTTAGTTGTTAGGATTAACAAGACAACCTTCATTATTCACAAACATCTTCTTGTTCTAAAAACTACAACAGATCCATAGCCATAGGAACAGAAGACAACATCACTATAAGGTCTGAAATCTCTCTGCAATCTCCTCATCATTTTATAAACAGAGCTCTTCCTCAAAAGAACTACTTTGAAAAAGAAACCAATAACTCTTTGAGTATAGGTTCTGTGACATTCAATTAAATTGCAGAATTGAACTAGGAATTAGTCATAGAATAAAAGAGCTTAGAACAAAATGTTGCATCATGGTAGGATTAGTGTTTAACTGTCTAGTTAGAGAACTTGCATATTTAGTGATTATTTTTCAAGTTTAGTTTGTGTCATTTGCCTAAGAAGTCATTATCAAGCTTTTTCTTTCATTTAGTCATAGTTCAAATTCTCCTTCAATGTTTCCAATTGCATTTTCCATTCCACACATTAGACTTAACTCTGTTTTGATCACCAACCCCTTTCTATTAGTTTTCTAGGCATTTTCATTGTGAACATAAAACACCAAAAGACCAAAAACATCATAAATCAACATAAAAGACCAAAAACATCACAAAACACTACACACAGCGCATTAGGAAACAAGCACCTAGGTACATATGGTACACTTCACTTCAGCAGTTTACAAATCCTGGTTGACAATTAAATGAGCTCAGTTTAGGACACTAGATTGAGACCAAACACTCACCCTCCAATCAACTCTGCAGAACCCCACAACAAATGCACTATGAAAACAACGCAGTTACTGCAGCAACCTACACTATAGGGGTAAAGATATGGGTTGGATTGATTCCAAGATCTAAAATAAGTGCTTAAAATTTCCTCAATAGCTTCCCAAAGGAATGATGACTCCCTCCTCTGAAAATCAGCTCCGGAAGTGGTGTTGAGGTCCTCCACTGCAACACCGTACAACACAGAGTTATGCTGTTGTAGAAATAGCGTTGTCCTGGAGGAGGATGCTTTGGCCTTCAGTGAATAGATGTAGAGAATGAAGAACCAACCTTCAATAGGCCTCTCAGGAAGGTGAGGAAATCCTAAACAAGATTTTTCCTGGCAATTCTTAGTAAACAACAAAGAATGCTCAATGTCTGAATAGACATGAAATCATAAACATATGCATGAATAACAATGGCTCTCCTCCTCTCCATATATATCAATTCAAGGATCTCTCTCCATGGGCCCCATCAAATGTGCTATCCCATGTAGTGCTTTCCACCTCATACCCTGTGTTGGTTGACTTGGTCAAACCTCTTTGCAAATGTCTCCTTTCACACATGAGGGTGTGAAATTCAGTTCCATGGTTGACAAATTTTCACACTAGAGGGATTTTATCTATGTTTTTTATTATGAATGGGCCTTCTCACCCAATTTTTCATCTCCTAAGTGAAAATAGACAAAATTAATATTCCAATTTATTGAGGGAAAAATTTGGAATATTACAGTCCTCCCCTCCCAAATGTTGCTTGTCCTCGAGAAATTGCAATGATAGAATTGGAAAGCCTCCACTCAAGGCATGGAGTCAAAAATATGATGAGGAACATCTCCCTCATGTGGATCCTCCATCCCCAAGAAATCATCCAAAAAAAATGAGTCACCTCCCAACATGGCAGCTCCTGAAAATCCGCTTCCACCTCAAGCTCCGAAAATGAAAGTGGGCTGAAAATATGAACATGGTAAGCATCATAGCTTACCCCAAGATGTCCTTCTCTTCACTTATGACAAGTTTAGAGTGTCTTCTGATCTTGGGCTGCAAAATTATTTCCCTCAAATGGCGAAGTGAAGAACAACCCTCCAAAGAATGCTCCTCCAACAATGAAGAACAAATTGGCCCAAAATAATCCATCCATGATGAATAGGACATGGTCATCATATAAAATCCTAATTGGAAGTTTTCTAAAGGTTTTACATAATTATACATGATGCAAACAATTCCTCACAAGGATACAACACAATTTCATCCACTGCAACTTCAGAAAATTACATGGCAAGCAATGTACAAGATCCATCACATCTACTAATGAATAGTAAATGGCTGAATACAACAATAATACAAGATCAAAAAATTTCCCTTAGCTGTACAATGGATGACTTTCAAGTCCATGTCCCACCACAAAAGAGAACACATATGTAGTAGTGGTGGCCATACCTCCTTCCATGCTCCCATTAGAACATGTAGTGCATAAAATGTGAGAATTTTTCCCACTCAAGGACACATCTAACTTATGTGCCTCTCCCATAATCATGTTTCCTTTACAAATATGATCTATATCAGCAATTGAATTCATGATCAACAAAAAAATGAAAGAAATACTATTGGTTTTACATGAGGCTTGAGGGTCCCAATAGTCTCCCATGTACATACAGCGCAGTTTTAGAAGCTGCTGCTTGAGAAAATCACATGGCAAGTTGTTTTGTGTTACTTGAATAGTTATGTATGTCATGATAGCTACTGATAAACAGAAAATGGTTGAGTATATCAATTGATCATACATGAAAGAAAACACTTGCCCGAGGCCATATAAAATATGGTTGTCTCCATCATACAAGTTGGCCCAATTTTGTCCATGGATCAATCTGAAAAGCTTGCCCTCTTTTGAAGCCATGCACTACAAAATAATGGTAAGAGTATACAAATAAGCCAATGTAAAAATAGATCTCTTACCATATACCGGGAATAATATTATGTATGTATCCATGAATGAACCCTCCATAGTTGTTTGGAATGCCCCCATGAAAAGGAATGAACTAGGTGCTGCAAGAAGATCCTTCTTCTCATGCTTGGGAATCCAAGTCAAGAAGAATGTAGCATAGTAATAGATGACTCCATCTACTACGTCATCCATATCACCTCCTCTTTGTTCAACATGTGCAACAAATATGAAATGATCCTGGGACCTGTGGGTTATGGATCACCACACTTCCATTGGGCACACTTCATCCATCGGTTACTGCTCCAAAGAGATAACGTTGTTGGCCTATGCACATAGGCTCTCATCCATATCAAGCTCCATTCTTTGACATGCTCTTTGTCAAAGATATCTCTCATAATGCTTCAATATATAAGAAGTACCTCCCAAGGTCGAAGTACCTCTCTATTATCAAAATTAAAGGAGAGAATGCCATCTCCTCCCCCTGCAACATCATGCAAAGTATGAAAGAAACCTTGCTCTTACTCTCCCACAAACAAGCAAAGCAACAAAACATTTTGTTGCCTCCCCATAATTCCATCATACATATCATGTGATGAAGACACAATGAATGATATGAGTATCACATCAACATCAGGCATCCATACTCTATGCTACTCAATGATGCAAGTATCTTGCCTCCTACTCTTAGGAAGATTTTTTGCCAAGTGATGGCCAAACTCTTTCAAGAGCAACCAGCACAGCCAAGCCTCCTGCTACCCGGTATCATAAATATGCAAGTAGCCTCCCAGCTCCTTTCTCATCAACCACATCCACTAAACCACTTGTGCATGCTTTCTTCTTCTCTTCACCTTGGTACTCCTCCCATGAGGGCTTCCATCCTCCCAAATCAAATTCTTGTCTTTGCACTTCATTGGATTTTGAAATGCAATCTTCTCAAAAATAAATGAGACCCTATCAATACCCAAATAGGTGGTAGGAAAAAACCTGCCATCATGATGTGTATGGCTCAAGGAATGTCCAACACAAGCATGAGAGATGTTATCCATCCTAAGATGTCCTCCATCTTCTATCTTCTCTTGTTAGAAAGGAAGAAAATCATTGCACTCCATGGTGTGTTGAAGTGCACATCTGATGGGATCTCCCTTTGAGACCTCCCTCTCATCAATATTCTTCCAAAACCATTGAGGTCTTGGATCTAAAAGTAGAGGTTTCTCCTTGAGATAAGAGGAGCTCATTGAGAAACTATTATCTTGAAGGGAGAAAGGGTTTCTCACTACAAGATGTCTACTATCATCCTGCAAGGCTTCAAACCCCAACCTCCAATGTGATATAAAATAAAAAAAAATCTCATGAAGATGATGGTTTATTTCTCCCTTGAATGTTTTCATGTTGCACATCGTAGTGCAACCAAGCTGCTCTATGGTAGCAATGGGATTTGACCCTTGGTTATTCAAAATCAAATTTCCACATTGATCAAAAGAAGTTGTTGCAACAATAGGTTGTGGAAATATTTTCATACCTTGATGTGTATTTGAAATTTCTTGTAGGGTTACAAGAGTTCCCTCCTTCAAAGTGTTGGCTACTCCAATTTTTTATGCATGTAGTTGCTCCTCCATGAGTGTGGTAGTGTTATCACAAGGTTCCTCAAGTGTTGGTGTGGTCTCCTCTTCCTTTTTTCTTTCACCATCAAAGGTTTTGACCAACCCTTGGATGAACTTTGCAAAATTTCTCTCCCTTTCATGACTTAAGTGGCTGCTCCACCAATCATAGGCTTCACCCCTCAAGTGCAGCGCTGATATTTCAACAAATTCTCTCTCTACTACAGGATGTAGAAAGAAAAATGCTACCAACTCTTTCACCCAAGTTTTTGCATTAGATGACCCATCAAAGGTAGACAACATAAATATATTGCCTTTGATTTCTTTTCTGCTACATGGTCTCTTCTCTTCCTTCAACTGGATGAAATTAGGAGAATCTAGAGTCTCCTTGAAGGCTGTAGGTTGAGATCTATACTCAACAAGGTAATCACTTAGAATCTGATAATCCAAGTGTCTTACATGCTCAATGTCTTCTTCTTGATGAGAATAGGAAGTGCATAGTACTTCCTCTTCTATTTCTTCAATCTTCTTGACCTCCTTGGAGATTTATCCTCTGGATATGAACATAGATGATAATAAACTCATCTTTCTCAACATTCTGATCTTCTTGGGCTTAGACTCACAGGCTTAGCCAAGAAAGTTGCTCTGATACCACTAGATATTCCTTTTTCTTAAATATCACAATCTATTACAGAGATTGACTATAGGGGAATTTACTGGATATTTCACCTTATAAAAATGGTGAGATCCAGAGGCTACCTGGCCCTCTACAGACTCTGTCTATATATTTTTCAATATTCCTCCCTTAGGAATTGCCCAAAGAATGCGGCTGCAACAATTGTATGAACATACAATAGATCAACAATGTTATTGTAGAAATTTGAATAAGAGCTGAATTATTCACCGATATTATCCTTATTAAACACTATTTAAGCTTCATGCATAATACATAACCTCTTCTACAATTGATCATCAATATTCAGAAATAGAAAGCAGTCGCATGCGCTCATTAAAATATAATCAAGCACAGATAGAACATAGTATGTAATGGGGAAAGAAATAGCTGAAAACCCCCAACTATCTGTATATTATAATGATAGAGAACATGTAACAATACATAGCACAAAGCCCTCACAGCTCTCAACACTATCTCCAAAAGTTACGCACAAACTAGTATAGAAAGTGAACAAGTCACAGGTTCAAATCTCCTCCACAAGTATGCCTGCCTCTACTGCGCAATCCAAGTTGATTAATGATGAGATCCAAGTTTGAATCCCCCTAGCTCTAAATGTGCAATCCTCATTGGCAATCTCCATCAATGTGTGTGCAAATCTCATGCACAGCCAATAGTCACAAGTGATAGTAGACTCACCCTTTCACCCACCTCTAACACTGGTCTCCACTGAACTGTCCATGCATTGCAGTTAACTGATGTGTTCTTTAGTTGATTTATGAGTTAATAATTAGTGAAATAATTAATGATTAATTCACACCACTCATCACTAGTGTATTTTTCAGTTAGACTAAATACAACTAGTTCAACTAAGTTAAACCGAACACAACTCCACCAAACTCTACCACATGAGTTCTAACTGAAGTCAACCATGAAATAGCTCAACTAACCCTTAGGAAAATTGCATTTCCTTCTGTCAGTTGCATGTGCCACATCCAAGCATCAAACTGAAGTGCTCCAAGAGGATAAGATAATGTTTATAGTCTAAATATTATTAAGGGTTAATAATATTTGACTGTTCTATTTTTAGCCTGGCAGTCAAAAAGTAGAAACCGCCCAATGTCTAAAAATAGAGGTCCATCTATTTTTACCAACTCGACCAATCATCCATAAATAGAATCCTGCAACTCATAGACCATAATCGATATGTCTAAAAATAGACTTTGCGCCAAAAATAGCCTGCGGGCCCACTTAGTGAAGGCTACTTCATTTCACTAAGCTCCACCATCTTGTTGCATTTTCAACACTCCCTCTCAACAAGATATGGATTATCCGCAACCCCTATCCTACCTCTGTGGTATTCAAATTTGCTCCTGGTGAGTGCCTTCGTCAAGATATCAGCATCCTGATCTTCCGTGGGAATATATGAAAGTAACATGATTCTCCGCTACACACAATATCTGATATGATGGTACCTAATGTCGATGTGTTTGGATCTATCATGAAATAATCGATTAGCTGAGAGTTTAATGAAACTATGGTTATCAAAATAAATCATAGTAGGCTCCAAATGCGACCCGAACAACCCGAACAGAATCTTCCTCATCCAAATAGCCCCACATGCAGCCAAGCTTGCTGCCATATACTCGGCCTCCGCAAAACTGAGTGCCACGGATCTCTGCTTCCTACTGCACCAAGAAACTGCTGTCGACCTGATACTGAAGATCCCTCCAGCTGTGCTCTTTCGGTCCGTTGGGCTCCCTACCCAATCTGCATCCGTGAAGCCACATAGCTTCACCTCATCCTCCTGTCTGTACCACAGACCATATCCCGATGTGCCTCTAAGATAACGAAATACATGCTTGCCTGCCTTCCAGAAGAGCTTGTTAGTCTTAACCATAGCTTGCGAAAGCTGGTTAACAGCATAGCATATATCGGGTCATGTATTGACCAGATACATAAGCGACCCCACCAACTATCGATAAACAGTGGCATCCACTACCTCCGCTGAAGTAGCATCCTCCTTCCTCCATCCACCAGGAAGAGGAGTATCAACAGGCTTGCAGCCATGCATGTTGAACTTCTCCAGTATCTCCCGGGCATACTTACCCTGAGAAACAAACAGTCCACCACTGCGCTGCCAAATTTCCAATCCTAAGAAATAATGAAGGAGGCCCAAGTCCTTTTCCATTCCAAACTCTCTACAAGATCCTCCTTGCATGAAAGTATCACCATCTCCTCACAAATCGATCATCTACATAAAGTACAATGATCAGCAACTTACGCTCCACCACAATCTGGTATAGGTTAGGATCCGCCTCACTCTTGGAGAATCCAAGTCCGGTGAAATAACTATCTATCCATGTCTACCAAGCACGAGGTGCTTGTTTCAACCCATACAGCGTTCTCTTGAGCCTGCACACATGCGACTCGCTGCTAAAGATCTCGAAACCTTTGGGATGCTCTATGTACACCTCCTCCTCAATGACTCCGTTGAGGAACGTAGTCTTCACATCCATCTGATGAATGTGCCACCCCATCTGTGCTGAGAGAGCAAGAATCGTCTGTATGGAAGAATACCTTGCGACAGGTGCAAAGGTCTCCTCATAATCGATCCCCTCAATCTGTGGGAAGCGGGAGAAACCATGGGCACAAATCTTGCCTTGTACTTCCACACCCCGTCACCACCGCTATACTTTTAGATCCATCAACCCACCATCGATTTCCTCCTCCGGCCTGACAACTTCCCATGCACCGTTTCGACAATCGAATCATACTCTTCCACCATGGCATCTACCCATGCGGGTCCTCCAAAGCTTCCTTAAAAGAGGATGGCTCTCACACGACACATTTTCTCACAAGAGCCATGTATCCAAAGTGTATCAACTGCAACGTCTCTACTTCCGCACCGGTGGATGTAGGTGGTCCTACAACCTTCTCTCGCATCTTGGAGCCGCTGCTACCTTTTGTAGTGCTCTTGGGCCTCTTTGATGGTTAGCGCCATATGAGTGGTTGTCTCTTCCACTCCATGAAATTCCTCCTGTGGCTGATCCACATCCTGAAGCTCATCCTTAGGAACTAATAGCTCCTCATCTGCATGCAAGTGTGGCTCCCTCTCAAGCGAATACTGCATGGCGTTCTCCTCCTGAAATTTGATATCCCGTCACACAACAGTCTCTCGACTATCTGGGAAATACACATGATAGTTGTGGGGCGTATTAGTGTATCCCACAAATATCCCAACCTCTGCGGTCGGCTCCAGCTTCTTCCTGGCATCCTTCGTCACATGCATGTAGACAGGTAAACCAAAAATCCTCAAATGGGAAATATCAGGCCTCTTAGCAGAAAACGCCTCCTCCGGTGTACTCATGCCAAGTATCTTGTGAGGACAACGATTATGCACATATACTGCAGTATTGCATGCCTCCGCCCACAAGTGAAGGGGTAGGCCCTAATCGTGCAACATCGCCCGTGCAGCACCCACGATCGTTCTGTTCTTCCGCTCAGCAACCCCGTTCTGCTGTGGGTTATGAGGTGCTATGAGCTCTCTCCAAATTCCTTCTGCGTTGTAAAATTCCTTTTGCGCTGCAAAATTCCTTGAATTTGCCAGAGATGAATTCAGCACCATTGTCGCTCCTAAGAGACTTCACCTGCTTCCCTGATTCTTTCTCAACCAGTGCCTTAAACTCACAAAACTTTGAGTATGTCTCGCTCTTCTTCTGCATGAAGAAGATCCAACACTTCCAAGAAAAATCATCAACAAATATCACATAGTACTTGTGCTTTTCTTTCGAAGCTACTGAGAAAGGTCCACACACGTCTGTGTGAATTCTCTCAAGGATCTTCATGGCATGACTATCCTTCTCGTGAAAGGTGGCTTTCACAAATTTTCCCAAGGTACACCCCTTGCACTGATATGACTAAGCAAGACTGCCCTTAGGAAGCCTAGTAGAAATCTGCTGCAGTATCTTCAAAGCTCCATGGTGAAGGTGGCCCAATCTCTGGTGCCACAGCTCACCATCATCCCGGCTCACCACTCCTTCCGCCTTGCATGCCATTGCTATGCAGCCATCTACTTGCAGTTGATAAAGGTTCTTGATTCGAACCCCTATCTTTCGGGTTTCTCTAGTTGTCTTACTGTGCAGGAAAGCTTTTCCTTCGCTGAAGACAACATCGTACCCCTTGTCTTCTAACATCTCCACAGAGATCAGATTCTTCTTCAATCCTGGAACATGCATCACTTCCTTCAATACGAAGGTTTTCCACTCCCTCAAAGGAAATGGTACCGATACTGGTCGCATTGTATCTACCATCATCGCCCATCTCGATGTGCACTCCAAGATCTTTCTCATCCAGATCTGAAAACAGATCCCGATCTCCAGTCATGTGAAAAGACGCACCAATGTCCAAGAACCATACTGATAGTTCGAACTGGGAGGCCAATGCCTCTCCCGCTGCAGATCCAACAGCCTTCTTATTTTTCTTCTTCTACGGACAATTTGTGGCATAGTGTCCGTGCTGGTGACAGTGAAAACACTTCACCTTGGACATGTCTTGCTTCTTTCCTTTTTCACCAGACTGAGAAGCCTTCTTGCTCTTCCCCTTCTTTGCTTTGGCAGCCAAAGCACAATTTTCTTCATCAGATACCTTTGATGAAGATCCGTCCCTAGTAGTCCTCCTTATCTCCTCTTGCATGAGATCCGACCAAAGTCGCTCCCATCCCGGCAACTTCTCCTGACCATTGACAGAGTCCCGATAGGAATGCCAACTCTTCAGAATACCAAGGAGAGCCAGGTCCACCAAGTCCTCATCATCGACAGTCACCCCCACACTTCCCAGCTCATCTCTTCATTGAGTGAACTTCGTGAGGTACTTGGCGATACTGTCGCCTTTCTCCATCTTAATGTTTATGAGTTTATCCTTGAGCGCCAACTTCCTCTGGTCACTCTTGCTCTGGAATAGATCTGTCAACGCTTTCCACATCAATTATGGAGAAGCTTTTCCATGCAGGCTGGATACAATGTGATCCTTCACGCCCTCCAACAGAATCCTTCAACATTTCGCCATCTTCTTTTGCCAAGCTTCAACTTGAGCAACATCAGTAGGCTTTGGGATCTCAGCATCTATGAACTCCTTCAGCCCGTTATCATCTAATACCGCCTCCATTCTGTCCTCCCATGCAGCATAATTTGAACTACCCTCAAGGGCATACTCCATTCGCAATCCGTTGAAAGAAATTTCAACTCTGGCACCAAGAAAACTACTGCAAATTCGAATTCCAAATTCTGCTACAAATTCGAATTCCACCAGCTCAAACTCAACCGCTTCCGATCTGTGAGAACAAATTATTTCTAGCATAGAGATCGAATGTAGGGGCATTTACTAGATATATCACCTTTCAAAGAAAGGATGGATCCAGAGGCTACCTGGCCCATTACAGACTCTGTCTACCGAAATAATTGTAATCACTGTAATAGATCCGATGATTAATATTGCTCTGATACCATGTAGAAATTTGAATAATAGCTGAATTATTCACTGAGATTATCCTGATTACACACTATTTAAGCTTCATGCATAATACATAACCTCTTCTACAATTGATCGTCAATATGCGGAAATAGAAAGCAGTCGCATGCGCTCATTAAAATATAATCAAGCACACATAGAACAAAGTATGTAATGGGGAAAGCAATAGCTGAAAACCCCCAACTATCTGTATATTATAATGATAGAGAACATGTAACAATACATAGCACAAAGCCCTCACAGCTCTCAGCACTATCTCCAAAAGTTACAGACAAACTAGTATAGAAAGTGAACAAGTCACAGGTTCAAATCTCCTCCACAAGCATGCCTGCCTCTACTGCGCAATCCAAGTTGATTAATGATGAGATCCAAGTTCGAATCCCCCTAGATCCAACTGCGCAATCCTCGTTGGAAATCTCCATCAATGTGTCTGCAAATCTCATGCACAACCAATAGTCACAACTGATAGTAGACTCACCCTTTCACCCACCTCTGACAAGGGTCTCCACTGAACTGCCCATGCATTGTAGCTAACTGATGTGTTCTTTAGTTGATTTATGAGTTAATAATTAGTGAATTAATTAATAATTAATTCACACCACTCATCACTAGTGTATTTTTCAGTTAGACTAAATACAACTAGTTCAACTAAGTTAAACAAAACACAACTCCACCAACTGTCTCATCAACTCCACCAAACTCTGCCACATGAGTTCTAATTGAATTCAACCATGCAATAGCTCAACTAACCCTTAGGAAAAGCATATTTCCTTCTGTCAGCTGCATGTGCCACATCCAAGCATCAAACTGAAGTGCTCCAAGAGGATAAGATAATGTTTATAGTCTAAATATTATTAAGGGTTAATAATATTTGACTGTTCTATTTTTAGCCCGGCAGTCTAAAAATAGAACCGCCCAATGTCTAAAAATAGAGGTCCATCTATTTTTACCAACTCGACCAATCATCCATAAATAGCATCCTGCAACTCATAGACCATGATCCATATGTCTAAAAATAGACATAGTCTAAAAATAGACTTTGCGCCAAAACTAGCTTGCGAGCCCACTTAGTGAAGGCGACTTCATTTCACTAAGCTCCATCATCTTGTTGCATTTTCAATAGTTATTTTAATAGTTGTGAAGCAATAATATATACATATATCCCACAATGATTCTATAGTAGTAAAAGGGTACAAGTTCTTGAGGAAACAACCTCTCAAGACAGGAAATGCAAGCCTCAACAAGACAAGTACATGAAAATAGATAACACTACTATTTCTGCATAAAACCAGGCTATGAGGATGCATTCTATGATAGAATACTGCTGAAAAATGATATCAATACATGAATATGACAATATATGGCTCAAATACACTAGGGGAGCAAGGCTATAACCCTTAGAAACAATAGTACATCAATCCTCTAAGGGATTGGCTCAAATATACAAAATGGAAAAAATGTCGGAGTTGTTGGGCAACTGCTACAACTCAAAGATGGAACTCAATAGAGAAGGCTGAAGATAATGAAAAACTGAAGTAGACCTCCTAAAATGGATCTCCAAAGTGGAAGGCTGATCCTTACACTTGAGATTTCACCCTCTAATCAACTCTGCAAAACCCCATAGCAAATGCACTATGAAAATAACACAGTTACTGGAGCAACCTGCACTATGGGGGAAAAGATATGGGTTGGCCTAATGCCAAGATCTGAAATAAGTGCTGAAACTTCCCTCACTAGCTTTCCAAAGGAATGGAGACTCCCTCCTATGAAAATCAGCTTCGGAAGTGGTGGTGAGGTCCTCCACTGCAACACCCTACAACACAGAGTTATGTTGCTACAACAATAACATTATCCTGGAGGAGGATGCTTTGGCCTTGATCTAAAATATGTGGAGAATTAACAACCATCCTTCAAGAGGCCTCTCAAGAAGGTGAGGAAATCCTAAACAGGAGTTTCTTGACAATTCTTTCTAAACAACAAAGAATGCTCAATGTCTGAACAAACATGAAATCATAAACATATGCATGAATAACAATGGCTCTCCTCCTCTCCATATATAGAAATTCAAGGCTCCCTCTCCATGGGTGCCATCAATTAGGGTTTCCTTCATAAAGGAATATTCCCTCCTCTATCTCTACACTGTCCCATGTAGTGCTTTCCACCTCATACCCTGCGCTGTTTGACTTGGTCAAACCTCTTCCCAAATGTCTCCTTTCACACATGAGGGTGTGAAATTTGGTTCCATGGATGATCCATTTTCATACTAGACGGATTTTATCTATGTTTTTTATTGTGAATGGGCCTTCTCATCCAATTATTCATCTCCTAAGTGAAAATAGAGAAAATTAATATTCCAATTTATTCAAGGAAAAATTTGGAATATTACAGAGAATGTTTGAATGTTTAATGAATGAAATTATTGACTTACCTTTTTCATACTTTACTTAGTTTTCTAGATCATAGGTATAATTAGTTACTTGACACCATCTCAAGAAGATCACACTTCATAATTGAATATTGGAAGTAGCTAAACATACATTAAATGTTTTCCTTCGCATTTTTTTCTTACCGTGCTAGGACATCAGAAGTTTAAGTACAGACAATTACTTAATATCATCTCAAGAAGGTCATACCTCAGAATTGAATGTTGGAGTAACCAAAAGTACATTAGTTGTTTTCATTTTCTGCTTTTACTTAAGACAAGCAGTTCAATTTCAATCTCAGTTTTTAGAATTAAATCCATGGAATAGAATTAATTACAATATAAGATAGATGCTCTATTTTCAAAATTTGGTCTTAACTACCCAACAGTTTTTGGTTTGTTTTTATGAAAATTAGACTGACTTAGGAAAACTTCCTTTCTTCCTTCTTAAAAATATTAGATTCATTTAAATCATTTCATAGTTTTAGATTAAGTATCCTTAGACACCAAAGAAAAAAACCCCCCAAAACAACATAAAATAAAAAACAATGAAGTAAGAAACATGTTAGCTAAACACATACAGTGCACCACACTTCATCAGTTTACAAACCTCAGTTGATAATTAATGAAAAAAGTTTAAGACATTAAATTGACTAAAAATTTTGGCACTGTTTCCGGGGAAGTGTAATTAGGTAACCTCATTTCTTACATATAAAAAAAATGATATGCGTAGAGAGAGAGACTCTAGGGAAAGATTCATAGCTAGAGGCAAGATTTTAATCCGTAAAACACCACTCACTCCATGAAGACTAAGATGTGATAAACCTCCATCTCAAACTCATATTCCATATTTCACTATATATAGACTCCCTGAAGTTCTAAGGTCAAAAATCCAATTAGGAGGATCCCCTACGTCATCTACTAAGGCATTCTTAGAAGAAGAAGACCGTAGGTCTCCAAAAAAAGGAGTAACTTCTTTCACCTCTACAAGAGAACACATTTTAGCTGAAGAGTTAGAAATTCCTAGTGGAGAGGAAGAAAAATAAGCTTTCTTCAACATACCATTGATAGAAGAACCAAAGGAAGATCAGTTAACCTTACAAGTTGACTCTCATATCAGCTCTGAAGAATCTAAAATGGTAGGAAGAGGATAAGAAGAAGAAGGAGAAGGAGAAATCCTAAATGGAGAAAATGTAATATTTGGAGGAGGAGATGGAGGTAGAAGTAAAGGAGGAGATAGAGGAAGAGGTAGAGGAAATGTAGAAGGAGACAAAATAAATAGGGTAATTGAGAGTTCTTTTGGATTCCCTATAGTTGATTAAGATACAAATGCCACCATCAAAAATATCTCACCTTTTTTCCTCCCAAAATTTCATGGATTGAAAAGTGAAGACCCTGAAACCTTTTTGTTTGAATTTAAAGTCTTGTGAAAAACTTATGATTAATTACAATACTCTCAGAAACTCAAATTGTTTCCTTCAACATTGAAAAGAGTAGCTCTAAAATTGTTTATGAGTCTAATCACTCGTTCTATTAGAACATGGAATGATATGAAGAGAGAATTTTTAGAAAGGTATTTGGGTTATTGCATACCTATCAATCAAAAGTATGAAATGTTTAAAATGATACAAAGAGAGGATGAAAATTTGGAGGATTTAATTGAAAGATTCAACTATAACATAAAAAGAGAAAAAATGTATAATTTAAATCAAGACACTTTAAAAGCTATTTGTTGAAAGGAATTAGAGATGAGTGGATAGACATCCTTAACATGATGGGGAAGAGAGACATATCTCAACTCCCATTACCTGCCATTGGAGAATTATGTATTCATCTCTCAAGAGGAAAATAAAAAACTAGGAAAGGTCCAAGGGATCCTGCTCTTGCTAGGGTATATAGATCTGCAATTGGAATAGTAAGTAGGGGAGAAATTGGAAACATGCTTGATGAATTTAAAATAGACATTTTAGTGAGTCTTAGTGAACAGATATAAACCCTTAAGTTAAAAAACAAGAAGAAGGCTGAGATTGATGATTTAGCTATTTTCTATCCCAAATGTAGAAAGAAGCACGTTTTAATAGAATTTCCTCTTGATGAAAATGTCATAGAGACCTGTATGATTTGTTCAGAAAGTCATGAGACTAAGAGTTGTCATTCAATTCCTAGTCTTAAGGTTTTTTTTGAAAAATAAACAACTACAAATCCAACATAATCTCTTTGTTTTGTCTCTACAAGACCATGATAGGGGCCAAAAACTCAAGGTTCTAATAACCAAATGTATACTTAGCCCCCACCAATCTGGAATTCTTGGCAGCAACCTTGGCCTCAATCTCAATCTCAATCTCAACGTTGGGCTCAAGGAATGAAAAATCCCTATGGAAGATTCTATCAATACTATCAATATCCTCAATCATATTCAAAATATCCTCCCCAACAAATTCCTCAACAAAGAGAACAACCCCAACTCCAAAACAAAAAAAAAAATCCACAAATCTCACTACCATTTCCTTAGAGACCAAATCATCTACCTACCCAACCATTACCAAACCCCAAAAATAAAAATACTCATAATACCTACCTGATAGAAGGAAAGAAATTTCTAACCTACATGATAACTCCTCTAGATCTTAATGATGTCCAACTTAAATCTAGTAGGATTATAGAAAAGGAAAAGCCTTATGTAGTCATGAAAGAACAAGACAATTCTGAGGAAGATTTTATGTAGCCCAATAAAAGCTTTGAAGAAGTAAAATCTCTTCAAAACCGAAATTATGAAAAAGAAAAACAAAAAGAACCAATAAACTCAACTCCTATCATAGAGCAACCATTAGTATCTACTTCTACACCTCATTTTCCTGAAATACTACAAGTTGATAGAGGGGTAGAAAAGGATATTATGTTGGCTAATTATGATTTTATAGATGAATGTAAAAATATTTATATCAAAATCACTTAGTTACAAGCCATCAAGGACATTCCAATTTTAGCTAAAACAATAAAGGGGTTGAGCATGAACAAACGGGGAAGAAAAAAAAAAGAAATAAAAGAATTTAGCTTGTAGGAAAATAACAGACATAATGATGGGAAAAATTTCCATACAAAAATATTTAGATCCAGGAAGTCCATTTGTAAAAAATAATATCAATGGAGTTGAAATTCCAAACACAATGATTGATTTAGGAGTGGCAATAAACATCATGAGAAAACAAACTATGGAACAACTCAAGCATCATAATATTCTTTATACCCCAACATTACTGCAATTAGCAAGTAGAACTGTAATCAAGCCATATGGTGTGTTAGAAGATATCTCAGCGTCCTTAGATTCTTGGGAATACCCTATTGATTTTATGATCTTAACCCCTAAGAACAATCAAGGACGACACCCAATTATATTAGGAAGACCTTGGTTGGCTACAACTGATGCTTTCATTAGTTGTAGATTTGGTGACATGTATATATCTGATGGTAACTCAACTAAGAAATTAATCTATATCCTCCAACAAGAAAAATAATAGACATAGATGACAAGGAATGGATTGATGATGAAAATTATATAAAACCTCTCTTTACTATTTCAACAACTAGTGAGGATAGTCAAATCTTAAATACAATAGAAAATTTTGAATCATATCCAGAATATGAACATGATCAATTTCAAAAAAAATCTAATATTGAATATTTGTCATCTAGGAAAATGTATCTTTATTATATGGAAGAATTTGGTAACTCTACAGTTGAAATATTTCCAGGGAAAACCTTTAACATAAACAATAACTTGAGAAAATTACAATAGGAAAATCTAATCAAAACATTACAACACCATTCTTCTGCATATGCATGGGAATACACTGACATGAAAGGAATTAGTCCTAATACTTGTATAGATCACATTTACATTGAGGAAAATTGTAAACCTATCAGACAACCTCAAAGAAGGATGAATCCAAATCTTAGGGAAATTGTGAAATAGGAGTTGCAAAAATTGCTAAATGTAAACTTCATTTACACAATTTCAGACAGTTAGTGGGTTTCCCCTCTAGTGATTGTGCCTAAAATGAATGGTAAATGGAGGATATGCATTGAATATCAAGAATTTAATAAAGCTACCCTAAAATATAATTTTCCTTTACCCTTTATAGATCAAGTGTTGCATACATTAGCAGGTAAAAATTATTTCTCATTCTTGGATGGTTTTAGTGGTTACAATCAAATTCATGTAGCACCTAAAGATCAAGGTAAAACCACATTCACCTGTCCATGGGGGACTTATGCCTACCGAGTACTTCCTTTTGGATTGTTCAATGCACGTAGAACATTCCAAAGGGCATTAATATGAATTGTTTCTGATCTAATACATGATTGTGTAGAGGTGTATATGGATGAATTTATAGCTTATGGTAATACATTTGAAGAATATTTAGAAAAATTAGAAAAGGTTCTTAAAATTTGCAAGGAGGCAAACCTTTCACTAAGCCATGAAATTTTTTTCATGATGTTTATAGAAGGGATTGTTTTAGGACATCACATTCCACGAGATGGAATTAAAGTTGATAAATCTAAAGTTCAAGTCATCTCCAAACTATTAATTCCAAGTTGCCAAAAGGATTTTAGAAGTTCTCTAGGATTCACAGGATATTATAGAGGATTTATAGAAAATTTCACCAAAATAGAATCCCCACTCTTCAAGATACTTACCAAATATTGTGAATTCTATTGGAATCCTGATTACCAGTTAGCATTTGAGACTTTAAAAGAAAAAAATTCTGAAGCACCCATCTTACGAGGTCCAAATTGGACACTACCTTTTCACATTTCAACAGATGCTTCAGATACAACTCTAGGAGTTGTATTAGGACAAAAATATTCGATTCCCTATTTCATTTATTAAATCATGAGACTCAACAGTACAATTTTTATCATACACTTATTTCAAATCAACAAGGTAGCTCATGGATGAGCTCCCTCTCACACTTAATGAATAAGGAGGTGGTATTGATAACTCTTCCCAAGATATATGTTCCTCCTCAACCAGAAAATGATCCATGCACTTCCTCATGTCAGAGTGCACATCCTCCTTGAAGTTCTCCCACATGAATCCATCTAAGATAGTGTGATATGCTTTAATGAAACTAGTGGGTTTTGAAAGCAGGATCTCATAGGTTACATATAGTAGTTTCTCCTTAAGCTTGGAGTCTCTAGCCAAATAAATCTGATCATGGAAATAAATGATTCCCTCAACTACCTTATACCTCCCATCTATCATTTTCCCATCAAGAACCTTGTATGTGAAAACATCATTGGAGTATTCCATCAAAATTTGGGACTCGTAATAAGGGTCTAGGCTTCTTAACATTGACAACGCTACAGAAGTCTATAATGAAGCATCTGCCATATGATGTCTCTCCTCCTTGACATTCTTGATGTCAAAGTCACATGTTGGAGTACTTCTAACTTTCTTTTGCTGCCTCTCTTGTAGCTGATCTTGCTCAAGAAAAGATTGAAGTTTAGGAGGGTCAAAGGTTCTCCTCCTCTAAAACTTCCACAGTTTTTCTCTATCACAGAAGAATGGAAATGCCTTCTTCTCGTATTCAAAAATTTTCATTATATATCGGAGTATATTTTGCTACTCCAAGGCTATGGAGTGGCCTTCAGATACCATGCTCATGTCAACACAGATTTCTAAATCTCTTCTTTCCAGTGCAAATAGATGAATGGAGGTTAGCAAAGTCAATTTCAGAAAATTTGTTAGCTCCCCATCAATGATTCTAAATGTTCTAGTAGCTCCTCTCAAGGTTCCCTCCTTAGATAGAGATGTTGTTGCTGCATATATTTGAGAGAACACTTGAGCTCGTTTCCAATTATGGGGCTTCCATGGTGGAATTATTTCATTCAAAGAGACATCAAGGCATAGAACAAGATTCATAGATGTATAGAATGATTTTTCCTTGCCTTAAGTGCACAGATATTCTTTCCTTCTTTGTGCATCAAAATTCTGAAACAGAGAGGGGAATATGCTCCTCATCAAGTGATACTTTCCCTTCTCTTGTCCTTCTTCTATCTTCAAGATCTCACAATTTGATGGTGATGGAACATGCTGCACAGGGATTGTGCCATAATTTCCATATGTGAGATTATTTGGAACTCCTTGAAAGAGTGCAAGAGTTCCTCTCCTTGGAGCCATTGCCCCTTCTTCCTCTCCATGAGGATCTATATGTATGCTTGTCTTGACTGCACTAACATCCTCAGCCTTTTATCCCTTGATATTACAAGATGCTTGGAAGTTCAAGTGATTCTCTCCCTTGGGCACACCTGCTCTCTTCCTCTTCATGAAGAAGTTACTGACAGAACATTGTAGATTTGGTGATATGGTTGAGTGCTCATTTCCATGAGATGAGGACTTAGAAATTCCCTCATGTATAGATCTTGTAGATCTTATTGAGGGATCTTCCTACTTTTCCCTCCTCATTTCTTTGATGTATTTTCTGATACCTTGCAGAGCTTGAGATAGAATTTTTTCAAACCTCTTTTCTCAAGACAACAAGGGATTTCTCTTTTTTCTCTTGCAGATCTCCTCCTCCCCATGAGAAGACTCCATAATTCTTGAATCTCACAGGCTGAGCCAAGATTTAACCTCTGATAAAACTGTAATATCCCAAAATGGGAATCACGCAGCAAGGTTACTGAAATAATGCACTCCTGAGAATTTATTGCACTGAAATGAGTTTGTAGCTCCTGGATCCCTTATATCAGCTCATCTAAGATCTAAATTCGAAAGGAGAGCAAAAAAAATTCAAACCAGGTGGGCTAAATAGATCTCCCACAACCTAGTCTAGCTAAAACACACCCAAAGACAGGGGCTACAGCTATATGCAAAGGAATGCTTCAAAAATAACACAGTTTCACTGAAGAAAAGTAGTAGGCTGATATGGAAGTTCAAAGATCATATGTATAACAACAAATGAGATCTATATTAGAGCCCATATATTGTAGAAGAGAAAGTGTAATACTATATAGGAAAAATCCTCATAAATGAGGTGCTTCAACCACAAGAAAACTCTGCATAAACCTGATAGTGTTATTTTAATGGGTTGAAGCAGTAGTTTATTAACACTTAGTTCTAAAGAATATTTGTAAATAAAAATATAGATTTAATTCAGATCTATGTACAAAAAAATCTCATCTATACATTCCCCTTGGGGTTTTGTGCAAAACATGAATTGGATGGTGAATCCATTGATCACCACAGTGAGAGAAAGTGTCCTAACACTGGAGATCTCTCCTCCAAAATGTTCACAAAACACCCTACAACTGCAAACTTGCAAATAACGCAGTTCATGGATAAAAAATGTGTTCTAGGATCTGAGGATGATTTGGCTTGATGCCAAGGTATGGATCTAAATATCCAATCATATAGGACACTCTTTCCAATGGGATAGAAGAGTTTCCCAGTGAAAAGAGAGGCTAGATATGCCTAGATCTTAGTAGATCTATCTCCCATTTGTTACAACTCACAATGACAACCCAATCCTCAACAGGATCAATGCTGTAGGTGTAAGGTGAAACTTGGCCCAAGCCTGATAGTGGAGAAGACAAGAAAGAATCCTCCAATATATGCTCTAGGACGGAAGTGGGATTCTCGACCAGGAACACCCAAGTGCTAAGCAACATTGTTCTTAGCTAAATAGCTAGAGAATGAGAAATTTCTAAGAAGACAAATTCTTCTGAAATAATATCTTCAACAACCCCTTCCATGTTGCTTTCCTCTTCCTTTTATAAGATAGGAGTCTTGTCAAACCCTAAACCACTTCATCAATTTAGATCCATTCACATGTAGAGCCTCCATCTAAAACTGCATTGTGCCTCAATGAGGTTCAATGCACGTAAACTGCGATGTACATGTGGTCATGGTTGACTTGGTCAAGTGATCAACCTCTTCCACACTCAAGTGTGTTTTATAAAGTGGCCCAGATTTAGCCTTGTTTACATTGGGAATTCATTTATTTTTATGTGTTTAGGATTTTTACATGTCCTCCTTTCCATTTTATTCATCAACATGAAAATCAAAACAAGACAAATCAAAATTGAATATTCCTATTGCCTTGGGCTAAGTGGGAATATTACAAATATGCACCAGAGAAAAGAAGCTCTGATCTTGTGTAATAATCAAACACTTAATCAAGTGGAAGGATTTATTGGAAGAATAAGCCTCTTGGGAGTCTGAATCATTTTGTCAACAACATCCATCATTACATATGCTTTAACGACAAAACATATTTTGAGAGGAAGGCAATGTAATATAAAAATTATTAATTATTATTAAATGTAATTCTCTTAGGTTGTATTAGGCAAAAGGGCATGATCAGAGGTCATGCCCCTTCACCAAGGGACACATAAGGTTGTATTTAAGCCTTGGTCTCTCCCATTTGTAAATAATTTTATTCAATTATCAGTAAAATATATCTATTTCTGTCTATTTTTGAGTTTTATACTACATAAAAATTTAAAAATTCCATGTTGTTAGTACTAGAATCAACACTTTGAGAGATATTTAAGATACTTAATTATGTAGATGTGAATGATTTGATTCATTGATCACCCATTTAATTAAATCCTCATTTATATGCTTTCACATAGTTACCTAGCCTAGGACTATCTACAAAGAAACAATAGGTTTTTTGTGGTTTATTTTCATATTGAGACTATATTTTTCATAATAAAAATTTTCACCATGTTTGACCATGGTTGATTTTCATATCAATAAAATATTTGTCACAATGTGACATTAGACCATGGTTGATTTCCATATTGAGGAAATCTATCGCAATGTGACATTGGACCATGTTTGACCATGATTATAAAACCAATGGATTTATATTGAACCCAAGGATTAATATTATAAACCCTATTAATAATATTATACCCAAGAAATATAAACCATATTATTAATAAGCCTAAGGGATTAATATTAGAAACCAGAGGGAATAATAAACCCGAGGGAATAATATTAAATCCAAGGAATTAATTTTATAAACCCAAGTTATATAAACCATGCGATAAACATTATAAAACCTAAAACAAAAATGGTTTACAATGGTTTACCATTGTTTTGTTTTATATCTAGACAATATTTTTCATAATGCGATGTTGGAAAATGGTTGATCATGGTTGATTTTCATATTGACACAATCCTTGTCACAATGTAACATTTGACCATGGTTGATCATGATTGATGATGGTTTATGATGATTGACATTGGTTGATTATCATATTTAGATAATATTTATCATAATGTGACATTAGACCATGGTTTACCCTGATTGATCATGGTATACGATGATTGAAAATGGTTTACCATATTTTACCATGGTTGATGATATTTGAAAATGGTTGACCGTGGTTAATTTTCATATTCAAACAATATTTCTCACAAGGTGACGTTTGAACATGGTTAAAAATGATTATAAACCAATGGATTTATATTACACCCAATAATTAATATTATTGTTCAACCTCATAATTACCCTCTCTTTGACAGTTTTTCTCACCTCTTTCCATCACTTTATCATAAGATCATAGACCCCATTCAATGATAAATGCTAGGTTTTGTCTTAAGGATGCATTAAAATTATTTCGATATTATATTTTCATGTTCTTTCTATTTGTATAGATTTTAGAAATTTAGCTACATAATTTCGCCTATTCTGCAGCTAACTATGGGAATTTCACTCAGGAATTGGGCCACATGGGAATTTCTAGAATCATCTCTACATGGATTCTATCCTATTCACTCAGCCCGGATCGACAGAAAAGTAGGCCTAAGATCATGGTCAAAGGTGTTGTCAAAGTACATTATTCAAAAGCAATGGGACTCTTGATTTTCTCTATCATAGAAAATTAAGAGTCTAAAATTCTTATTGCAAGTGTAATTTGAATTAGCCACCTATAGAAATTTTATCTCAGAAACTGTTATATTATTTTCCTTCAAATATCGGTTGTACAAAACTGAGAAGACAGTTCAGAAATTAAGTGTTAAGGTTAAGATTTTTGCTGATACTCTGTGCCAAGACTTATTTTTAACATAATAAAAATTTCTTGTTGCCAATGGTTTTTTAATTACATCCTTAACCATCTAGTATTTCAGCTGAATCAGTTGCAGAGGGCCCCTGCACTGGAGGAGGATTTGCATTTGTTGTTTCTAGTTCAATTTCCATTACTCTATTTTCAACAAATATGTTTTCTTATTAGGTTAATGTTTCATTCTAGTTTTTAATCAATAGCATAACATTAAATAATAATTGTGCATATTTCTTCTTCTAAGATATTTCATGAAGATAGATAACTCTATTTTCAAATAAAATTGAGATTGAAGTAATAGGAATACACAATTGTTTAAATTCTTTACTGTTTTGTCATTCATTCTCTTAGAAAAGAATTTTCAATTAACTGTGTCAATGGATGTTTTCAAAATCCATTCCATGATGATGATCATAAACCAAATGGTTAAATATATAATTCATACAATGATTGAATTTACTCGGCACATTGTTATTTTCTTTCTAGGAATTTAGGAACCAAGGAATAATTGAGTTATCACATAACATCTCAAGAGGGTAAAAATTCACATTGAATGTTGGAGAAAGTCAAATCTACATTAATTGTTTACAGTAATTTTTTCATGCTTTCCCATTTTTCTTTCAGATCCTCACTCAATTTCATTACTGATATTCCTAAAAGTAATTCTAAAAGAGATTTATTTAATCATGTTTCAAGATAGAACAGTTGAATGTTTAATGAATGCAATTACTAAGTTACCTTTCACATACTTTACTTAGTTTTCTAGATCGTAGGTATAATTAGTTACTTGACACCATCTCACTTCATAATTCAATGTTCGAAGTAGCTAAACATAAATTAAATGTTTTCCTTCGCATATTTTTCTTACTGTTCTAGGACATCAGAAGTTTAAGTACAGAAAATTACTTAATATCATCTCAAGAAGGTCATACCTCACAATTGAATTTTGGAGTAACCAGAAGTACATTAGTTGTTTTCATTTTCTGCTTTTACTTAAGACAAGCACTTCAATTTCAATCTTAGTTTTTAGAATTAAATCCCTGGAATAGGAATAATGATAAGATAAGATAGATGCTCTTTTTTCCAAATTTGGTCTTAACTACCCAACATTTTTTGGTTTGTTTTTATGAAAATTAGACTGAATTAGGAACACTTCCTTTTCTTCCTTCTTAAAAATCATTAGATTCATTTAAATCATTTCATAGTTTTGGATTAACTATCCTTAGACATAAAAGAAAGGAAACCCCCCAAAACAACATAAAATAAAAAACAACGAAGAAAGAAACAACTTAACGAAGCACATATAGTGCAACACACTTCATCAGTTTACAAACCTCAGTTGATAATTAATGAAAGAAATTAAAGACATTAAATTGACTAAACATTTTCGCACTATTTCCAGGGAAGTTTAATCCCTACAACACCACTAACTCCATCAATACTAAGTTGTGATAAATCTCCATCTGAAACTCATCTTCCATATTTCACTATCCATAGAATCCTTGATGTTCTATCATCAAAAATCCAATTAGGAGGATCCCCTATGTCATCTACTGAGGTAGTCTTAGAAAAAGAAGATCATAGGTCTCCAACAAAATGAGTAACATTTTTCACCTCTACAGGAGAACAAATTTTAGCTGAAGAGTTAGAAATTCCTAGTGGAGAGGAAGAAAAAGAAGCTTTCTTCAACATACCATTGATAGAAGAACCGGAGGAAGATTATTTAACCTTACAAGTTGACTCTCATATTAGCTTTGAATAATCTATAATGGCAGGAATAGGAGAATAAGGAGAAGGAGAAGGAGAAACCCTAAATGAAGAAAATGTAATATTTGGAGGAGGAGATGGAGGTAGAGGTAGAGGAGGAGATAGAGGAAGAGGTAGAGGAAATGTAGGAGGAAATAATAAATAGGGTAATTGAGAGTTCTTTTGGATTCCCTATAGTTGATGAAGATAAAAATGCCACCATGAAAAATATCTGACCTTCTGTCCTCCCAAACTTTGATGGATTGAAAAGCGAATACCCTGAACCTTTTTGTTTGAATTTAAAGTCTTGTGCAGAACTTAAGATTAATTACAAAACTCTCAAAAACTAAAATTGCTTCCTTCAACATTGAAAAAATAAACTCTAAAATGGTTTATGAGTCTAATCACTTGGTTTATTAGAACATGGAATGATATGAAGAGAGAATTTTTAGAAAGGTATTTGGGTTATTTCATACCTATCAATAGAAAGGATGAAATGTTTAAAATGATACAAAGAGAGGTAGAAAATTTGGAGGATTTAATTGAAAGATTCAACTATAACATAAAATGAGAAAAAATGGATAATTTAAATCAAGACACTTCAAAAGATATTTTGTTGAAATCCATTAGAGATGAGTGGATAGAAATCTTTAACATGATGGGGAAGGGGGAAATCTCTCAACTCCCATTACCTGACATTAGGGAATTATGTATTCATCTCTCAAGAGGAAAATAAAAAACTGGGAAAGGTCCAAGAGATCTTGCTCTTGCTAGGGTAAATAGATCAGCAGCTAGAACAATAAGTAGGGCAGAAATTGGAAACGTGTTTGATGAATTTAAAATAGACATTTTAGGGAGTCTTAGTGAACATATAGAAACCCTTAAGTTACGAAACAAGCAGAAGGCTAAGACTGATGCTTTAGCTATTTTCTATCCCAAATGCAGAAAGAAGCATGCTTTAAGATAATTTCCTCTTGATGCAAAATTCATAGAGACATGTATGATTTGTTCAGAAAGTCATGATACTAAGATTTTTCATTCAATTCCTAGTCTTAAGGCTGTTTTTCAAGAAGAAACAACTTCAAATCGAACATAATCTCTTTTTTTTGTCTCTAGAAAACCATGGTAGGGGTCACAAAATCAAGGTTTCAATAACCAATGTATACTTAGCCCCCACCAAACTGGAATTCTTGGCAGCAACCTTGACCTCGATCTCAATCTCAATCTCAACCTTGGGCTCAAGGAATGAAAAATCATGTTGGAAGATTCTATCAATACTATCAATATCCACCATCATGTCCAAACTATCCTCCCCAACAAATTCCTCTACAAAATCAACAACCCCAACTCCAAGACCAAAACAAAAATCCACAACTCTTAGTACCACTTCCTCAGAGACTAAATTAGCTACCTACCCAACCATTACCAAACCCCAACAATAAAAATAATCATAATACCTACCTGATAGAAGGAAATAAATTTCCAACCTACATTATTACTCCTCTAGATCTTAATGACGTCCAACTTAGTTCTAGTAGGATTATAGAAAAGTAAAGGCCCTCTGTAGTCATGAAAGAACAAGACATTTCTGAGGAAGATTCTCTGCAACCCAATAAAAGCATTGAAGAAGGAAAATCTCTTCAAAACAAAAATTCTGAAAATAAAAAACAAAAAGAACCAATAAACTCAAATCCTATCATAGAGAAACCATTGGTATCTACTTCTACACCTCATTTTCCTAAAAGATTACAAGCTAATAGAGGGGTAGAAAAGCATATTATGTTTCCTAATTATGATTTTATAGATGAATTGAAAATTTTTTGTATCAAAATCCCTTAGTTACAAGCCATCAAGGACATTCCAATTTTAGCTAAAACAATAAAGGGGTTGAGAATGAACAAACTGGGAAGAAAAACAAAAGAAATAAAAAGAGTTCAGCTTGTAGGAAAATAACAGACATAATGATGGGAAAATTTTCCATACAAAAATATTTAGATACAGGAATTCCATTTGTAAAAACAAATATCAATGGAGTTGAAATTCCAAATACATTGATTGAGCTAGGAGCAGAAATAAACATCATGAGCAAACAAACCATGGAACAACTCAAGATTCGTAATCTTTTTTATACTCGAAAATTAATACAACTAGCAAATAGATCTGTAATCAAGCTAGGTGGTGTGTTATAAGATATCTTAGTGTCCTTATATTCTTTGGAATAACCTATTGATTTTATGATCTTAACCCCTAACAAAAATCTAGGAGGACACCCACTTATATTAGGAAGACCTTGGTTGGCTACAAATGATGCTTTCATCAGCTGTAGATCTGGTGACATGTATATTTCTGATGGTAACTAAACTAAGAAATTCACTCTATATCCTCCAACAATAACAATCATAGACATAGATGACAAAGAATGGATTGATGATGAAAATTATATAACGCCTCTCTTTACTATTTCAACCATTAGTGAAGATAGTCAAATCTTAAATACAATAGAAAATGTTGAATCATCTCCAGAATATGAACATGATCAATTTCAAAAATAATCTAATATTGAATACTTGTCATCTAGGCAAACGTCTCTTTAATATATGGAAGAATTTGGTAGCTCTATAGTTGAAATCTTTCCAGGGAAAACCTTGAACATAAACAATAACTAGGAAAAATTACAATAGGAAAATCCAATCAAAACATTACAACAACATTCTTCTGCATATGCATGGGAATACACTAACATGAAAGGAATTAGTCCTAAGACTTGTATACATCACATTTACATTAAGGAAAATTGTAAACCTATCAAACAACCTCAAAGAAGTATGAATCCAACTATTAGGGAAATTTTGAAAGAGGAGTTGCAAAAATTGTTGAATGTAAACTTCATTGGCACAATTTCAGATAGTCAGTGGCTTTCCCCTCTAGTGATTGTGCCCAAAAGTAACGGTAAATGGAGGGTATGTATTGAATATCAAGAATTGAATAAAGCTACCCTAAAAGATAATTTTCCTTTACCCTTTATAGATCAAGTGTTGGATACATTAGCAGGTAAAAGGTATTTATCATTCGTCGATGGTTTTAATTGTTACAATCAAATTCATGTAGCACCTGAAGATCAAGATAAAACCACATTCACCTATCCATGGGGGACTTATGTCTACAGAGTACTTCCTTTTGGATTATGCAATGCACCTGGAACATTTTAAAGGGCATTACTAGGAATTTTTTCTGATCTAATACATGATTTTGTAGAGGTGTATATGGATGAATTTACAGTTTATGGTAATGCATTTGAAGAATCTTTAGAAAAAATAGAAAAGGTTATTAAAATTTGCAAGGAAGAAAACCTTTCGCTAAGCCATGAAAGATGTTTCATGATGTTTACATAAGGGATTGCTTTAGGACATCACATTTCAAGAGATGGAATTAAAGTTGATAAATCTAAATTTGAAGTCATATCCAAACTATTAATTCCAAGTTGCCAAAAGGATGTTAAATTTTTTCTAGGATTCACAGGATATTATAGAAGATTTATAGAAAATTTCACCAAAATAGCATCCCCACTCTTCAAACTACTCACCAAAGATTGTGAATTCAGTTGGAATGTTGATTTCCAGTTACCATTTGAGACTTTAAAGAAAAAAATTCTGAAGCACCCATATTAAGAGGTCCAAACTGGAAACTACCTTTTCACATTTCAACAGATACTTAAGATACAGCTCTAGGATTTGTATTAGGACAAAAATATTTGTTCCCGTATGCCATCTATTACACAAGAAAGAATTTGACTCCCACAAAGTTAAATTACAATGTAACTAAAAAGGAATTGTTAGTTGTTGTTCATGTTATCAACAAATTCAGACATTATATTATAGGCTATGAAACCTTTATTCATAAAGATCACACTGCAATTAGACACTTAATGAAAAAATTTAATACTAATGGCAGAGTTACAAGATGGTTATTACTCTTGTAGGAATTTAACACTATTGTTCTAGACCGACCTGGAAAAAAAATACAATTGCTGATTTCTTGTCTAGAATTCAAAATATCAAAGATGACACTCGAGTTGAAGATAAATTTCTTGATGAATATATTTTTGAAATAACTACTTAGACTCCCTGCTTTGCAGATATTGCTAATTACTTAGTTACAAGAAAATTAACTTCACAATTTCTTTCTAGAGAGAAAAGAAAAATCATTCAATTAAGTGCAAGATACTCATGGATTACTAATGAATTATATAAGACAGGACCATATCTCATTATCAGAAGATGTGTTCGAGAAGACAAAATGCATGAAATTCCTAAAGCATGTCATGATGAACCTTGTGTTGGACACTTTTATAAAAAGAGGACAACCTATAAAATCCTTCATTTAAGATATTATTGGCCATCCATATTCAGAGATGCCAAAGAATATGTCAAAAGGCGTGACAGCTACCCAAGGGTAGGGAAACCAGCTCCATCAAATGAAATGCCATTACAACCTCACGTACTCATAGAACCTTTTGAAAAATGGGCCTTGGAGTTTTTTGGACCTATTAATCTACCATATAAATAAAAGAAGTATACTTTGGTATGCACTGATTATGTCAATAAATGGGTAGAGGCTAAACCATTACATTTTGCTAATGAAGGATCTGTAGCTATTTTTATTTTTGAGGATATATTCACTCGTTTTTGTGTTCCAAGAGAAATTGTGAGAGTTTAGGGATCTCATTTTAAAACTAAGGTAGTGAAAAGGCTCATGGAAGATTACAAGATCAAGCACCAAAATTCTACTCCTTATAATCCATAAGAAAATGGTCAAGTTGAATCTACCAATAAAGTGATTGAAGGAATTCTCACTAAGACTGTGCATCTACGTAGAAGGGATTGGGCAGAAAGGCTCTCTGAAGCCTTATGGGCCTATAGAAATACATGGAGGAACACAATAGGACATACTCCCTATGAACTTGTTTATCGAAAGAAATTCATGTTCTCTATAGAGTTTCAGATCCAAACCTTCAAGATGGAAGTCCAATTCGGACTTGATTTATCAAAATCACATAAACATAAATTGGAGCAACTCAATGAGCTTGGTGTAATTAGACAAGATGTAGTTCAAAGAACTAGTATATTCCAGTAGAAAAGGGCTAAATGGCATGATAAGGATATCAAGGAGAAGAAGTTTCAAGTAGGGGATTGGGAACATTCGTTTGATTCAAAATTCAAATATTTTCAAGAATTTTTTAGACTCATTGGCTTGGGCCATATGAGATTGAAAAATTATTTGATAACGGAGCTATGAAGATAAGGACAATAGATGAAGAAAAGGTACCTCTTAATTTGAATGCTCATCAGTTGAAAGTATATTGCAAACCACTTTCAAAAGAAGAGTTTGTCAAGATTTTCCAAGATAATATTGATATGAAGTTAGTGAAGAAGAATTATTCTTCTTCACTAACTTAGCTTTTATTTTTTCTACATACATCAAAAAAATAAAAATAAAAATAAAAACATAAAAAAATAAAAATAAAATGTATAAGTATTAAAACCAATCGATGATTTACATGCTTAGATAGAAAATACATGGCGAAAATAAGATATTTCTAACATCCTATATTTTCCATTTTCTTTTCTGTAATAAGTAGTGACAAAAAAATAAATTCATATTTGTAGTTCATAATCTGCAAATTCATTTAATTTTATAGTTTTAGTCCATAACACTCCACTCTCATTTTACAGTTTCATTCCATCTCACTCAACTTTCATTCCATTTTTACATTCATTCCATTTCATATTCATGTTCCATACTTCATTCTTTTTACAGAGTACATTCTGTAGCTGAGCACATTCTGCAACTGATTCTATTCTGTATTTGATCACGTTCTGCAGCTCATTCCATTATGTAGCTAATTTGATTCTCAAGTCATTTCAACAGTTCTGACACATGATGATTGCAAGGAATTGAAGTATTATGTTTTGAAGACCGACATGCTAAAAAGGGTACCTAAGGATCAACACAAAAGAAAACAACAAACGAAAAGGTTTAGTTACAAAGGTAAAGTGCAAAAATTTATTTTTAATAGCAAGGTTAAAACATGAAATATGTACAATATAGATATTCATATGTTTTCTTGACAACTCATCATTTGATTTGATTGTAATATCCATCATACTACATATTAACCACATCCTTCGTATTAAGTTGCATAACGGTCCATAATTAACTCCCTTGTTGATGAATAACGATCATGATATATGGCGTGACATATTTGTTTACGTCTCTCCAAGACCCCTACCATCTATTTATTCCTACAAACCCTCAATAAACTTTCATCAGATCCGCAACCAATTAATTTTCATAAAACAGAAAGGTAATTTTGAAGGTTGAAGAAATCTACATAGTAGGAGGATAGGGCTCATTTTCATATCATAACCAGTGGAAGGAAAGTACATGGAAGGATACCCACAGATCAAGGAATTTTTACAAAAATTAGGATGGCTTAGGTTCGTAGAGAAATTTAATGGTTTTCATAAGGAAATTACAAAATCCTTTGCTCAGTCTTTTGATGGTACGGAAGTAGAAATTGGTGATATCAAATTTGCAGTAACTAAGTAATTCATGGCAAAGGCTACAGAACTTTCAAGGCATGGTGAAATATGGTTCAAAAATAAGGAGTTCCATAGTGAATCATGGAAATTAATACTTAAATACCTAGGTATGGATGGCTTTGTTTTTAGAAAAGGTATCTTTAGTTCAGCTATTAAAAGTAAATGGAGGAGCATGCTCTTGATTTTACAGAAATTTATAACTTGTGAAGGAAGGTTTGGTTGCATGTATGTCTACCATATCCATTTACAAATCAACTATCTAGAAAATGGAGAATACAAAAAGGATGGCCTCAAAAGGATGGCCTCAAATAGTTTAAAAAGGATGGCCTCAAATGTACAAAAGAGAATACAGTTCATATACACCACCATAGATAATCATGGGTTGGTAAAGATACTGATTGAGTTTCTTTTAAGAAGAACGAGAAATAACTGGGAGGATTTCCTTATTATTATCATTTTCAGCAACCATCAGAGTCACCCAAGGAAGATAATGTTAGAAGAAGAAGAGGAAAGAAGAATGATATAAATGTTTAAAATAGACTTGAATCCTCATTACAAAAGAATGATGAAAAGATAATTTATGAAGAAATGAAAAAAATCAAAAATCAAATCAAGACAAAGGTTAAGATAAGAAAGAGGAGTAAGGATACAAATGAGGAGAATGAAAGTCCTCTAAAACTGAGAAGGAGATATAAACTCCAAGGGTCAATGAAGAAAAAATTATTAAAAGGGATAGAGCTTATAAATTTAGCTGAGGAAACCCTAATACCTTCTCATGTTAACATTTCTCCTACACACAGTCCTCAAAATTATCCTATTCATCATTTTGAAGATAGGCCCAGTAGAAGATCTCCAAACATAGACCCAGTTCAACAACAAATATATGATTATGTGGAATCACTAAAGAAGAAAAATGCATCAATGAACCTAGAACCTTATTTCAATCCACAAGAACCTCTAGTTGATGCTCTTAAACAAGATATTTATGAACTAGACATATTGAACATACATATCAAATAGGAGAATGAGGCCTTGAAGCAACAAAGAAAGTTGTACAAGGTAATCCATCACAATACCATTCTACATCTAGAACTATGGTATAAGGAAAATAGGAAATTGAAAAGAAAGAATAAGTTACCACACAGAGCAGTCATTAACCTCAAGTATAAGCTTCTTATGAGAAGGTCCAAGATGCCATTCACTTCAAAGAAGAACAAAAGAAAGAAATTGTATGTGCTAGTAGAAGTGTTTGAGAAAATGCAGTAGGGAAGAATAACTCACAATTTTGATAAATTGCATGGGGACATGCAACAATTTTGCAGTGGGGGTATGTTCAACCTCAGAATTACCCTCTCTTTGACAGTTTTTCTCACCTCTTTCCATCACTTTCTCATAAGATCATAAAACCCAATCAATGATAAATGCTAGGTTTTTTCTTAAGGATGCATTAAAATGATTGCCATATTATATTTTCATGTTCTTGCTATTTTGATATATTTTTGCAATTTATCTAGAGAATGTAGCCTATTCTGTAGCTAGCTATGGATTTCATAGCTACTCTCATAGTATGATAGGTTCCAAGTGTCAAATGAAGAATTGGGCCACACAGACATTTCTAGAATCATTTATACATGGATTCTTCATATTCA
Source organism: Pinus albicaulis (assembly GCA_034641835.2). NCBI lineage: Eukaryota > Viridiplantae > Streptophyta > Pinopsida > Pinales > Pinaceae > Pinus > Pinus albicaulis. Next base: position 1,122,676,340 of record CM076574.1, read on the forward strand.
ACTGGTCTAGATCGACAGAATAGCAGGCCTAATATCATGTTCAAAGGCGTGGTCAAAGTACATTAACCGAAAGCAATAGGACTCTTGATTTGCTCTATCATATCAAATAAAGATTCTAATAGTCCTATTGCAAGTCTAATTCGAATTAGCCTCATATAGCAAGTTTATCTTACAAATTGTTATGTTATTTTCCTTTAAATATCGGTTGTACAGAACCGAGAAGACAGTTCATAAATTAAATCTTATGGTTAAGCTTTTTGCTGATACTCTGTGTCAAGACTTCATTTTATCATAATACAAAGTTCGTGTTGCCAATGATTGTTTAAGTACATCCTTAACTAGCTAGTAGTTCAGGAGAATCAATTGCAGAGGACCTGATCCAATTTTCGATTCTCAAATTTGTATCAAAGTTAAAAAATGACCAAGATGGTCATTTTGAAATAAGTAATTATCAATTATGTAATAAAACAGGTGGAGATGAAAATGTTTCGAGCAATATGGTCATATATACAAAGGATTGATCGACTCAAGTTTAAAGGTTCGACATGACTTCTACATCAGTATCAAAGACTTCACCATTAGCATCGATGTTTTTCTAAAGTCAAAGCTGTCATCAAAGAAAATTCATCATGTTTACCTACGACATAAAACACAACAAGTTATGATTGTAACAACTTAAAGAAAAACAACATCTTAAGTCTTAAAAACATATAACACTATCGATCTAAAGTGTTGAAAATGTAAAATGTCTAAGCCAAAATAAAGTCCAAGTTGTAAACATTAAGGGAAAAAAAATCCTAAGGTAAAAAGGACTAAATGTTAACCTAGATCTAAAGTCCTAGGTCTAAACAAAGTCCTAAGGACTAGCGCTAAGGTAATAATTATAATACATCGTGTCAAATTCAAATACACCTAGGCTATGTTGAAAAAACCATATATCGGGTTTATAAATAAACATATGGTGAAAAATATATGTCAAAACCTTGTAGCGCAAAACATATTTTGTAAAGGGTTGAGGGTATGTAAATCAAAGTTCGGGTAGTATGTTTTTAAAATAAAACATTACAAAAATTTGTATTAAAACCCACACAGTGTTATCCTAACCGCATCGGAGGTCTACACCATGTGACTGGTCTTAAATGTTACAGGTGACAGGTTAATGCAACCGCAGTGGGAAAATGTCAGAACATGTGTTGGAACTGTCAGGTCAGATTGCATCAGAACTGTGAGAAAAGCCATGCGATAGGCTTGAACCACAGTGGGAAATGTTATAGGTGACAACGTTATGAAACCATGGTGGGAAATGTCAAAGCTGATAGTTGAATAAAATGTGATGGGTCTGAGTTATACCACGGCAGAAAACATGACTCCCAGTTGTAAAGTACACAGAAACCATCGAGTTTAAAGACATGTGACACTTGTGCTAGAACCGTCGAGGTTAATATCTAAACCGCCGATGGAAACCTTAACTGTCAGGTCTCCATTTAATGTTAGCCACCTCATCACGTGCAAATTGTGTCAAAGGTTATGTCATCAAAACCGTCGGGTTGAGTTTGAACCATCGAGATAAATCCGTAACCGCCGATCGGAGGCCCTGATCACATGCAGCAGGAAAAGATCCTACGCCTGTTCAGTTAGCTGTTGGGACTAAAAATATATTATAAATTTTGAAAATGGGTTTTTATTCACTGTATTTAAAACAACAACCCTATCCTAATGACTATAAACCTGAGAGCACTCATGATTCTAGGGACTAGGATAGAGAACCATTAATTCAATGGTTAATAATGGAAAATCAAGACCTCTTTGAAGGTATGAAGAGATATTATTGCCATGTTTTTATAAACTCATGCTATAAAATACAGGAGAGATGTTTTTGTAAGGGGGAGAGGAACATGAGAGAAAGAGAGTGAATTGTTTCAGCTTCAGGAAGAAGGAGGGATTACTCTCATTGAAGATCATCTCAAATACGTGGTGGAGAGTTTTTATTTGCAGGTACATTGAAGGAGGACACTTCATCCTTTCTTTCAAATCTTCAGTATTGAAGTACATTGTTGTCAATGTGATCTATTTTGATATTCTAAAATCTATTCGGCCACCATATTGCTCAAGGTCTTTAAGGCTTTTGATTCTCAGCTTAAGTGTGCAATTTCTCCTCATCTGTATTCAGTTAGCCTATTCAGGAGATGATCCTTTTTGGCAAACATCAGTAGTGTTTCTTGACACTCTTCAACTGATGATTATTTTTAGTCTTATTCTCTTGGCTTAAGGAATACAATGGATGCACATTTCTGAGGTGGACCCGGAGACGTAGTCTAGGAGGGACGAACTCCGTCACAAAAATTTATTTGTTTTATGGTATCATTTATATGCATCATGTGTGTTTGTTAACCCATAACATAAAAATATTTATACTTGAAATAAATTGATGCTAACAGTTAATTTTGTTTAAAATTAATTTTTCAATAAAATACTTGCCATTCACATATTGTATAAGAGCTATAAAAGATCTTGTCAATTTTTCATTCTCAGTTCAAGTGGTATCAGAGAAGTCTAGCTCTTTTCAGGTACAAGATGGGTAAAAAATCATGACAACAACTAAGGTTGAAAGAACTTGAGGAGTTCAATCAACAATATCAGCAGGAGAATTATACATTAAGGAGGATGGTGCAAGCATTAGAGACTGACAAGAAAATCCTGCAATCTGAACTTGAAGTTCTGAGGAGGAATAAAAGAGGAAAAAGTCCTCTCATTGAATATACAACTTCTAATGGAAAGAAGCCCACAATCTCTCCTCAACAGGAAGATAAAATTAGCTCTTCCCTTTCATCCTCACCGAATTCATCAAGGGAAGCCATTGGATATTTTTCCTCATATGCTGAGGAAAATCTTAATTCACTGATATCACCGAAAATTGATTGAGAGTTTGATGAAGTTTCAAGTCAGAAACCAAGTGCGGTTCCTGAAAGAAAATGCTTATCCATGATGAAAGCCATGGGATACCAAGAAGGTGAAGGCTTGGGAAAATATGGGCAAGGGAGACTTCTACCCATCACAGTACAAGAAATACCTAAACATTTAGGTCTAGGATATGATTTTATGAAGTGTGACCACTATGGAAAGCTTGGCCACATCTCTGACCAATGTTGCTCTATGCATCCTGAACTTTTGCCAATGAAGCTCCAGGATAAAAAGGGTAAGAAAAAAAATTTCTCTAGCAGTAATGATTCTGATAGTGACTTCTTTTATCAGAATTGGGTAATAGAAACTATTAAGAGATTATATCAATGTATGTTTTGTGGTAGTTCCTGGCATTGTGTAGAGAAATTTTGGAAACATAAGGCCTACAGCAATAAAATCGAAGCTACTAAAATTTAGCCGTCAGAATATGACAAGACACGTTAGGTAAAAAAGAGATTAGGAGAAATTTCACTTCAATCTTCTAACGAAGAACACCACTCAGAAAACTCAACAAGTACAAAGGAGAAAGTTTGTTGACACTGCAAATTGTCGAGGCATGCCAAAGATAACTATCCAATCCTTCCAAGAGAAACAACATCGACACCAGTAGCCCAGGATACATCCAATTCACCTACTGAAGAACAATAAAATGGCAAATGGAATTGGGAAGATTTTTTTCCATATGCCTAACATGAGTTTGTAAAAAATTTCTAGATCTAGATAAATTGTAACTAGGTTATAGAGTTTAATTTTCTTCAAAACGCATTGTAATAAAACATTCAGATAACCAAAAGTTATTTTAGTTAGGAGTTGTTATCCAATTTTGGATTCTCAAATTTGTATCGAAGTGACAAAATGACCAAGATGGTCATTTTGAAATAACTAATTATCAATTATGTAATAAAACAAGTGGAGATGAAAATGTTTTGACCAATATGGTCATATATACAAAGGATTCATCGACTCAAATTTAAAGGTTTGGCATGACTTTGACATCAGTATCAAAGAATTTTTCATCATCATCGATGTTTTTCTAAAGTCAAAATTATCGTCAAAGAAAAGTCATCATGTCGACCTACGACATAAGACAAAACAAGTTATGATTATAACGAATTAAGGAAAAACAACATCCTAAGCCTTAAAAACATATAACACTATCGATCTAAGTTTTGAAAATGTCAAATGACTATGGAAAAATAAATTCCAGGTTTTAAACCTTAAGGGAAAAAAATCCTAAGGTAAAAAGGACTAAATGTTAACCTAGATATAAAGTCCCAGGTCTAACCAAAGTCCTAAGGACTAGCGCTAAGGTAATAATTATAATACATGGTGTCAAATGAAAATACACCTAGGCTATGGTGAAAAAACCATGTATCGGGTTTATAAATAAAAATATGGTGAAAAATATATGTCAAAACCTTGTAGTGCAAAACATATGTTATAAAGGGTTAAGGGAATGTAAATCAAAGTTCGGGTAGTATGTCTTTAAAACAAAAACATTACAAAACTTTGTACGAAAACCCACACAGTGTTATCCTAACCACATCGGAGGTCTACACCATGTCAGTGGTCTTAAGTGTTATATGTGATAGGTTAATGCAGCCTCAACGGGAAAATGTCAGAACACGTGTTGTAACCGTCAGGTCAGATCGCATCGGAACTGTGAGAAAAGCCAAGTGATAGGCTTGAACCACAGCAAGAAATGTTACAGGTGATAGGGTTATGAAACCGTGTCAGAAAATTTAAAATCTGACAATTAAATAACATGTGATAGGTATGAGTTAGACAACAACAAAAAACATGTTCTCCAGTTGTAAAATACATAGAAACCATCGAGTTTAAAGACATGTGACACCCATGCCAGAACCACTGGGGTTAAGATATAAACCACCGGTGGAAACCTTAACCATTGCATCTCCATTTAATGTCAACTTCCTAATCACATGAAAACTGCATTGGATGATGGGTCATCGAAACCATCAGGTTAAGTTCAAACCATCGGGATAAAGTTGTAACTACTGGTCAAAGGCACTGATCACATGCCATAGGCAAAGATCCTTAGCCCAGTCAGTTAGCTGTTCGGGTTAAAAATATATTATAAAGTTTGAAAATGGGTTTTTATTCACTGTATTTAAAACAACACCCCTATCCTAGTGACTAGAAACCCCCTTGCACTCATGATGCTAGGGATTAGGATAGAGAACCATTAATTTGATGGTTAATAATGGAAAATCAAAACCTCTTTGGAGATATGAAGAGATATTATTTACATGTTTATATACACTCCTCTTATAAAAGAAAGGAGATATGTTTTTGTAAGGAGGATAGGAACATAACAGAAAGAGAGTGAATTGTCTCAGCTTCAGGAAGAAGGGGGGATTACTGTCATTGAATATCGTCTCAAATATGTGGTGGAGATTTTTTATTTGCAGGTACATTGAAGGAGGAGTGCTCAACCTTTATTGCAAAGCTTCAGTATTGAAGTACATTGTTGTCAACGTGATCTACTTCAATATTCTAAACTCTATTCAGCCACCATATTGCTCAAGGTCTTTAAAGCTTCACATTCTCAGCTTAAGTGTGCAATTTATCCTCATCTATATTCAGTTAGCCTCTTTAGGAGATGATACCTTTTTGCAAACATTGGTAGTGTTTCTTGACACTCTTCAACTAATGAGTCTTTTTAGTATTATTCTCTTGGCTTAAGGAATTTATAAGATGCACATTTCTGATGTGAACCCAAAGACGTAGTCCAGGAGGGACGAACTCCATCACAAAACTTTGTTTGTTTTATGGTATAATTTTTATGCATCATGTGTATTTTTTAAGCCATAACATAAAAAGTTTTATACTTCAAAAAAAATGATGCTAACAGTTAGTTTTGTTTAAAACTAACTGTTCAGTAAAGTACTTTCCATTCACATATTGTATAAGAGCTATAAAATATCTTGTCAATTCTGCATTTTTAGATCAGGGCGCTTGCACTGGAGGAGGTTTTTCATTTGTTGTTTCTAGTTCAATTTTCATTACTCTGTTTTCAGCAAATATGTTTTCTAATTAGGTTAATGTTTCATTCCAGTTTTTCATCAATAGCATAACATTAAATCACAATTGATCCAGGTGGATATTGGTGGCCACCCGCCTATTCCACTTGGGGCCCCACCATTGTCTCTTTCAGTTTTTTTCACAACTTACTATTTTTAGCAGCTTTTTGGGTCCTAAACTTTTGGAGCCATTTTGAAGCCCCAAACAGAGATAGTATGCCGAAGTTACATCCCTGGGAAGTTGAAACACCAATTTACCAAAACGGGGCCCATAGTTTTGGTGCTTCATCTCCTAGGGTTAGGCTTTTGGATGTTTAGAATTCTCCATTGTTTCTCCATAATAAATAGGCCCTCGAGCCTCATTGTAATATAGTTCAGAGGTCTGCAGTTTCCACATCTCTTCTCAGAGATTCGTTACCAACACCGTAGATATTTTATTTCTATCATGCTTGTAAGCATATTTCTGTGATTTGATATTAATAAAATGAAGTCTTGTTTCCACTATATTTCTATGTTTATGGTTATTTCTATATTTTTTTGTATTCCTGCATAAATCTAGATCAGTGGTATCAGAGCGGTCTGTTTTTTCTCGATCCTTCTTTGCATGTCCCCAATGAGGTTGGGATATAAGGAGTTAGGGCTTGATCTGGTGGAACCTTTGCAATATTAGCCTTGAAAACCCCAACAGATGCCCATGGGGGACGAAAAGAAAGATGAGGGAGCAGGAGATCCTATCAAAATATTTCTTGAGGAGGCCCTCAAAAAATAAAGGAACGCTATGATGGATAACTTTGCCCAAATCCTTCAACGAATACCTACCGGCAGCGCATCTACATATAGCAGCCACTCTAGAGGCACGACTCCCTTTAAGGTACAAGTAAACTTTGGCATTCCCATATTTGAGGGTCAAATAGATGCAGATGTCATAGATAGATGGTTGAATCTATTAGAAGGATATTTCTCAGTTCATGATTTTTCCGACCGGGAGAAGATTTTTTTGCACTCTTCAAAGCTGCCCACCATGTCAAGGATTGGTGGGAAACCTACTGTGAAAAAACAAATGAGACAAAACCCTCTCTGTTCTCATCCATATCCACTTGGAATTCCTTTCGAGATGCCATCAAGGAACAATACTATCCCATGGGGAGCTATGAGGACAAGTACATATATTGGACCATGCTGCGACAACAAAGGGATCAAGATGTGCATGAGCTAAAGAATCTGTTCCATACCCTGTGCACAAAGTTGGGTATCAAATATTCAGAGAAAAATTTGGTGTTAAAGTATCACGGTTGTCTGCACAGATACATTCAGGAGGAAATGGAGTTCCTCGACATCTCCTCACTTGGTACGGCCTACTAGTATGCTGCCAAGATTGAGCAAAAATTCAAACAGAAGAAGCGAGACTTTGGATCTATGAATAAAAAGCAAGGGAAACGTACCCCCAAACCACATAACAAAGGAAAAATCCAAGGCATGGCGGCCCAAGACAACTTGCCAAAGACACAAGCAAAGAACAACATCGCGAAGCCAAAGAAGGACACAGGAAAGTGGTGTGAGTTCCATAAGAGCTCCACACACAACACAAGTGAGTTTCAGGCCAAGCAATCGCTGGTGGCTGAGATGAGGGCTTCTGAATCAGATGCATGTTCTGACTCTGAATCAGAACCTAAAAAGGTGAATGACAAAGGGAAGTAGATTATTGATGCGGAGCCCAATGCTACTATTGCCACTACGAAGATCCAGAAGGAAGAACCAGAAGATCCATAGGAGGCAGAGCGTCTCTTCCACTCCTAGATGTGGGTAAAGGGTTCCCCACTATGGTTCATTGTCGACAATGGGAGCCAAAATAACCTCATTTCAGCAGATGTCGTGAAGCAGTTGGGCTTGCTGACCATAGCGCACCCACAACCATACACCATTGGGTGGCTTCACCAAGGACGAGATCTCCACGTTAGCCAGCACTGCCACCTTCCATATAACATCAAGCCCTTCACGGATGAGGTATTGTGTGACATTGCTCTTATTGATGTTTCTGATGTATTATTAGGCCAACCATACTTGTGGAGGCGACATGCTGTGTATGAGTCCCGGCCTCGCCCTGTTATTGTTACTTTGGGAAATAAATTGTACAGGATACCAGAGGTACCACCGCCTCCCACTATCTCTTTGGTTACTGCAAAAAAATGCAGTAAGCTCATTTCCCAAACCAAGAAATTTTTTTTCTTGATGATCCACCCCCAGGGCAAGAAGAAGACTGTGGCCACGACCTCTAGACATGGCTCCTCTACACGACAACAACAAATGGACAAGGTTGTGGAGGAGTACGGGGACATCTTCACCTCACCAATAGGGGTGACGGTACAATGTTAGGTCAAACACCCCATTGACCTGACCCCAGGTGTGCCGATACCAAATGGACCAATCTATAGGCACTCTGTTCTCGAGAGTGTTCAAATCAACAGGCAGATTCAGGAGCTGCTACAAAAAGGTCACATCGGGCCAGGTTCATCACCCTGTGGGAGCTCGATCGTGTTGGTACAGAAGAAGGATGGGACTTCAAGACTCTGCATTTATTATCATGCACTGAACAAGATCACTATCTAGAATAGGTACCCGATCCCACGGATTGATGACCTTCTGGACCAAATCAAAGGGGAAAAATATTTCAGCAATATTGACTTGAAGCCTGGGTATCACCAGGTACTAATCGAACCCTCTGATGTGTGGAAGACTACCTTCAAAGCCAAATAGGGCCTTTTCGAATGGCTCATCATGCCTTTCGGATTGAAAAATTCTCCCGCAACCTTCATGAGGTTGATGGACGACATCTTGCGTCCATTCACCAACTCATTTGTAGTGGTATAATTGGATGACATTCTTATCTTTATCCAGACTTGGGAAGAGCACCTCCACCACATCTGAGAAGTCCTCCAAACACTGCGGCAACAAAAATTGTGTGCCAATTTGAAGAAGTGCACTTTTGGCATGACCCAAGTTCAATATTTGGGATACATTATTGATGAAAGGGGGCTGCATGTGGATCCAGCCAAGATCCAAGTCATTCAGGATTGGCCAGCCCCAACCACCTTAACAGAGCTTCAAAGCTTTCTGGGTCTTGCTAACTTCTACTGTAGGTTCGTGTTGGGATTCTCTCATATCACTTGGTCCTTGAGTCAAGCCACCAAGGGAGGAGCGAAAGAAAATTTCTGTTGGTCGGAGTCTCAACAGAAGGCATTCGTTGAATTGAAACATCGCCTTTGTTCTGCCCCAGTGCTCACATTACCAGACTTGAAACAACCATTTGAGATCGAGACAGATGCCTCTGACTATGCTATTGGGGTAGTTATTATCTAATAGGGGAATCTAGTGGCATATCAAAGTGATAAATTGTCTGAAACAATTTGAAAGTATCCCACTTATGATAAAGAAATGTATTCCTTTGTGCAGGCTTGTCGACAATGGAAGCATTACATTTTGGGGAAGGAGACAATCATATACACAGACCACCGACCCTTGTAGTTCATACAGACACAAGGGAAGTTGCAGAACGATCGCCATCACAAGTGGTCCACATATCTGCAACAATTTCATTTGAATATCAAGTACAAGAAGGGTATCACCAATAATGTTGCAGATTGGCTCAGCCAACCACCGATTGCAACCATAACCACCGTTCTCAACTCTTATGTGCATGAGATTTTTTATTGACCACTTCTCTACAAGAGCAATCCAAAATTTAGCTACACATACAAGGCACTCTTGAGGGGTATGCAAGTTGCAAATTTTCACCTCCAATATGCACTATTATGTCACCTAGGACACCTATGTGTTCCTTCAAGTGAGCGTGCCAAGATGAAATGGGAAGTGCACTACAGTCGAGTCGCTGGGAATTTTGGGGTCGAGAAAACTGTGGTAGTACTATAGAAGTATTTCTATTAGTAGAACCTTTGACAAGATGTCGAGAAGTACATTAGATCCTGCACTACTTGCGCCATTTCCAAACTGACCATCAAGAAACAAGAGCCCTATACTCTGCTAGCTACCCCTAGTCGACCTTGGGAATCCATCTCCATGGATTACATGTCAGGACTTCCTTCTACTAAGCATGGAAATTATTGTGTTTTCTTGGTCATTGACAAATTATCAAAGATGGCCATTATGGTAGCCTACAAGAAGAATATCACAGCAGAAGCCACTGCTAAACTCTTCTTTGAACGAGTGTGGGTGCAGTTTCAGATGCCACAGTTTATCATATCAGATCTCGATAGCAGGTTCCTCAGCGCATTTTGGTCCAACCTCTGGTCAATGTTGGACACCAAGCTCACCAAATCCATAGCTTTCCATTCCCAAACTAATGGCCAGACAGAGGTCATCAACAGGATGATTGTACACATTCTACGCATATACAATTCAAAGCATCCACGCACATGGGATGAGAGCCTTCCCTATGTACAACACAGTTATAACCGGGCTCTCCACAGCTCAACCAGCCACAACCCCTTTCAGGTGGGCTTGGGATTCCAGCCACTATGTCCCATTGACGTAGCCATGCCATTTGCAGATACTCGGGATGATTCGGCTCATGTCTAGTCTGAAGCTGACAAAGAAAAAAACTTCATCGAGCACATTCAGTACATCCACCAATAGGTTCATGACATATTGGATAGAGCCAATGCTAAGTACAAGCAACGACATGATCAACATTGGGTGCCACACAACTTTCAGTTGGGCGAAAAATTGTGGCTACATTTTCAGAAGGAGTGCCTCACTGGACCCCACCGCAAGATTCACACGCTCCGATATGGGCTGTACACCAGCACCAAGGCTGTAGGGAATAATTAATTCGAGCTTAGTAGTCCACCATTCCTTCGTTTGCACCTAGTATTCAATGTGGACCACCTTCTTCCGTACTTCCCACCTCTATTGGACACCTCTGACATTGCAAAAAAACTCACACCAAAAGAGTTATACCTAGAATTCATGGAATAGGCCACCACAGACTATATCATGGACATGAAAATCAAGAACACTCGTCGACAGAAGATGCAATTGTAACGAGGTTGTCAAAGCTAGCCAACTCCTGCACCAAGGCAAGTGGTTTACCAGGGAACAGGTTCAATAGAAGTTTCCTCATATCATGGAGGAACTCAATGCAATGGGGACCATTGCATCCTAAGGAGGGAGGAATGATCCAGGTGGATATTGGTGGCCACCTACCTATTCCACTTGGGGCCCCACCATTGCCTCTTTCATTTTTTTTCACAACTTACTATTTTTAGCAGTTTTTCGGGTCTTGAACTTTCGAAGCCATTTTGAAGCCCCAAACGGAGATAGTATGCCGAAGTTACATCCTTTGGAAGTTGAAACACCAATTTACCCAAACGAGGCCCATGGTTTTGGCGCTTCATCTCCTAGAGTTAGGTTTTTGGATGTTTATTATTCTCCATTGTTTCTCCATAATAAATAGGTCCTCGAGCCTCATTGTAATATAGTTCAGAGTTCTGTAGTCACCGCATCTCTTCTCAGAGATTCGCTACCAACACCCTAGCTATTTTATTTCCATCATGTTTGTAATCATATTTCTGTGATTTGATATTGATGAAATGAAGCCTTGTTTCTGTTGTATTTCTATGTTTATGGTTATTTCTGTATTCTGTTGCATTCTTGCATAAATATAGATTACAAATTGTGTATCCTTGTTCTTCTAAGATATTTCATGAATATTGATAACTCTGTTTTCAAATTGAATTGAGAATGAAGTAATAAGAATACATATTTTTTTAGCTTCTTTACTATTTCTTCATCCATTCTCTTAGAACGGAATTGTCAATTAACTCTTTCAATGGATGTTTTCAAAAGGCATTCCATGATGATGATCCTGAACTAAATGGTTAAATATCTAATTCATAGAGTGATTGAATTTACTCTGCACATTTTTATTTTCTTTCTAGGAATTTAGGAACTAAGGAATAATTGACTTATCGCATAGCATCTCAAGAGGGTAAAACTTCACATTGAATGTTACATAAATTCAAATATAAATTAGTTGTTTACAGTGAATTTTACATGCTTTCACATTTTTCTTTCAGATCCTCACTCAATTGCATCACTGATATTCCTAAGATTCATTCTAAAAGGTATTGATTTAATCATGTTTCAAGACATAATGGTTGAATGTTTAATGAATGCAATTACTGAGTTACCTTTTTCATACATTAATTAGTTTTCTAGATCATAGGTATAATTAGTTATTTGACACCATCTCAAGAAGATCACACTTCATAATTTAATGTTGGAAGTAGCTAAACATACATTAAATGTTTCCCTTTGCATATTTTTATTACTGTTCTAGGACATCAGATGTTTAAGTACAGACAATTACTTAATATCATCTCACGAAGGTCATACCTCACAATTGAATGTTGGAGTAACCAAAAGTGCATTAGTTCTTTTCATTTTCTTCTTTTACTTAAGACAAAGACTTCAATTTCAATCTTAGCTTTTAGAATTAAATCCATGGAATAGGACTAATTATAGGATAAGGTAGATGCTCTATTTTCCAAATTAGGTCTTAACTAGCCAATAGTTTTTGGTTTGTTTTTATGAAAATTAGGAAAAATTAGGAATACTTCCTTTAATTTCTTCTTAAAAATCATTAGATTCATTTAAATATTCTCATAGTTTTAGATTAAATATCCTTATACATCAAAGAACAAAAATCCCCAAAAACAACATAAAATACAAAACTCCGAATTAAGAAACAGGTTAACTAAGCACATATAGTACACCACACTTCATCTGTTTACAAACCTTGGTTGATAATTAATGAAAGAAATTTAAGACATTAAATTGACTAAAAAGTTATAAACCCTATTAATAATACTATGTCATGTGAATATAATCAATTATGTTAATAAAACCAAAGGATTCATATTATAAACCTAAGCAGTTAATACTAAAACCACAAGGGATTATAGACTCAAGGGAATAGTATGAAACCCAAGGGATTAATATTATATAAACAAGGTATATAAATCCTAAGATGAATATTATAAACCCTTAAATAATCATGGTTGACAATTGTTTATAGTGGTTGATTTTAAAATTGAGGCAATCTTTGTCACAATGTGACGTTGGACGATTACTAATTTTCATATTGAGACAATTTTTGTTGAAATGTGACATTGGACCATGCTTGACTATGATTAAACATGGTTGAAAATGACTAAGAATGGTTAAACATGGTTTATTTTCATCTTGAGGCAATATTAATCACATTGAAACATTGGACCATGGTTGACCATGATTGATTTTCATATCGACACAATATTTGTCTCAATGCGATGTTGGGTCATGGTTGATTTTCATATTGAGGAAATATTTGTCACATTATGACATTGGAAATTTTTTGACCATGTTTTATCATGATTATTAACCTAAGGGATTTATATTGAACCAAAATATTAATAATATAAACCTTATTAATAATATTATACCCTCGGAATATGAAACCTTAGATTAATAAAAATGAGAAATTGATATTATAAAGACAAGAGAATAATATATGCAAGGGATCAATATTAAAAACCAAAGGGTTTAATATTATAAACCCAAAGTATATAAATACTAAGGAAAATATTATAAATCATATAATAAACATGGTTTAAAATGGTTTACCATTGTTTATTTTCATATTGATCTAATCTCATTCACAACGTGACATTGGACCATGGATGACCATGATTGATAGTGGTTGAAAATGGTTGGCCATAGTGGATAATTATTATAAAACCAAGGGATTTATATTAAACTGAAGGATTAATATTATAAACCCTATGGATAATAGTATACCCTAGGAATATGAACCCTTATATTACTAAACCCAAGTGATTGATATTGTAAACCCAAGGGATTAAAAATAAAAAAATAAGGGATTATAAATCCAATGGAATAATATTAAACCCAAGGGATTAATATTATAAACCCTAAAATAAGCCTGGTTGATCATGATTTATCATGATTGATTTTCATATTGAGACAATCTTTGGCACACTGCAACAATGGACCATGGTTATTCATTGTTGATTTTCATATTGAGGCAACATTTATCACAATGTGACATTACACCATGTTTTACCATTATTAATCATGGTTTATGATGATTGAAAATTGGTTACCATCATTGGAAATGTTTTACCATTGTTTTTCATGGTTAATGATAGTTCACAGTGGTTGACCATGTGTTATTTTCATATTGAGAAAATATTTGTCACAGTGTGACGTGGTACCATGGTTTACCATGATTATAAACCCAAGGCATTCATAGCAAACCAAGGATTAATATTATAAACCCATCGGCATTGGGAATATAAACCTTTAGATTAATAAATTTAAGGGATTGATATTATAAATCCAAGGTAATAATAAACCAAACATGTTAATATTAAAACCTAAAGGTATTATAAAACCAAGAAAATAATATTTTACCCAAGCGATTAATATTATAAACCCTAAGATAATTGTTATAAACCCTAAAATAAACAAGGTTGGCCATGGCTTACCATGGTTTATTTTCATATTGATACATTCTTTGTCACAATCTGATGTTGGAACATGTTTGACCATGGTTTATTTTAATATTGAGACGATATTTGCAAAAATGTGGAATTGGACCATGGTTTTCCATGATTGATCATGGTTGACAAAACTTCACAAGGGTTTACAATTGTTTACCATGGTTGATGATGGTTGAAAATGGTTAACTGTGGTTGATTTTCATATTGAGACAATATTTGTCACAATTTGACATTGGAAAATGGTTGACCATGATTTTAACCCCAAAGTATGTATATTAAACCCAAGGATTAATATTATAAATCCTATCATTAATATTATATTGTAGAAATATGAACCCTTAGATTAATAAACCGAAGGCCATGTTATTATAAACCTAAGGGAATAGTAAACCCAAGGGAATAATATTGAACCCAAGGGATTAATATTATAAACCCAAGATATATAAACCCTATGATAAATATTATAATCCCTAAAATAAACATGGTTGAAAATGGTTTACCATTTTTGTTTTTCATGTTGAGACAATATTTTTCATAAGGTGATGTTGGGCCATGGTTGACTGTGGTTGATTTTAATATGGATAAAATCTTTGTCACAATGCAACAGTTAACCATGATTGAACATTGTTGACAATGATTGACATTGGTTGATTTTTATATTGAGACAATCTTTGTCACAATGCGATTTTGGACAATGGTTTAACATGATTAATCATGGATGATGATGATTTACAATGGTTTTCCATTATTGGAAATGGTTTAAGATTATTGACCATGGTTATTTATATTTTACAATGGTTTACTATGGTTGATCTTCATATGAGACATTATTTTCATAATGTGACGTTCAACCATCGTGAAACATGATTATAAACCCAAGGGATTTACGTTACACTGAAGCATTAATATTATAAACCCTATGAATAATATTATGTCCTCAAAATATGAACCCCTATATTAATAAACCCAAGGTATTGATATTATAAACCAAAGGGGTTAATACTAAAACCCTAAGATATTATAAAATAAAGTGAATAATATTAATACCAAGGAATTAATATTATAAACCCTAAAATACACATGGTTGACAATGATTTCCCATAGTTTATTTTCAAATTTACACAATATTTGTCACAATGCGACATTGGACCATTTTTCACCATGATTGGCCATTATTAATTTTCATATTGATACAATATTTGTCGCAATGTGCCATTGAACCATTCTTCATTATGATTGACCATTGTTGACAACGACTAACAATCGTTGACCATGGTTTATTTTCATATTGAGGAAATCCTTCTCATAATGCGATATTCTGTCATGGTTGACCATAATTGATTTTCATATCGAGAAAATATTTGTCTCAATGCGGTGTTCGACAATGACTGATTTTCATATTGAGAAAATATTTGTCACAATGTGACATTGGAACATTGTAGACCATGGTTGACCATGATTATTAGCCCAAGGGATTTATATGGAACCAAAATATTAATATCATAAACCCTATGAATAATATTATTCCCTCATAATATGAACCCTTAGATTAATAAACCCAAGGAATTGATATAATAAACCAAAGGGAATAATAAATCTAATGAATCAATTCCAGAAAAACTAAGGGATCATTATTATAAATCCAAGGTATATATAACCTATGATAAATATTATAAATAATAAAATAAAAATGGTTGATAATGGCTTATTGTCGTTGATTTTCATATTCAATAAATCTTTCTCATAATACGACAATGGGCCATGGTTGACCATGGTTGATTTTAATATTGAGACAATCTTTATGACAACATGAAATTGGACCATGGTTGGAAATGATTGGCCATGATTGACCATGATTATAAACCCAATGGATTTATATCAAACCTAAAGATTAATATTATAAATCATATGGATAATAGTATACCTTAAGAATATGAAACCTTAGATTAATAAACACAAGTGATTGATATTTTAAACCCAAAGGAATAATAATCCCGAGAGATTTAAATTAAAAACCTAAGGGATTATAAACCCATGGAATAATATTAAACCTAAGGGATTAATTTAATGAACCCAAGGGATCAATATTATAAAACCAAGGTATATAAACATTTAAATAAACATGGTTGATCATGGTTTACAATGCTTTATTTTCATATCGTGACAATATTTGTGACAATGTGACATTGGATATTGGTTTACCATGGTGGATTTTTATATTGAGATAATATTTTTCACAATTTCACACTATACCATGGTTGAATATGATTTATCATGATTGATGATTATTGACAATGGTTTACCATCATTGGAAATGGTTGATGACGGTTTACCATGGCTAGTTTTCATATTGAGACAATATTTTTCACAATGTGACTTTGGACCATGGCTTACCATGATTATTAACCCAAGGAATTTATACTAAACTAAAGGATTAATATTGTCAACCCTATAAATAATATTATGCCTTTGGAATATCAAACTTCATATTAATAAGCCTAGGGGGTTGATATTATAAATGCGGGGGATAATAAACAAAACGAGTTATACTAAAACCCCAAGGGATTATAAACGCAAGGGAATAATATATAACCCAAAGGATTAACAATATAAGCTCTAAGAAAAATATTATAAACCATAAAAAAACAACGTTGCCCATGGTTTATTTTGATATTGAGACATTCTTTGTCACAATGTGACATTGGACCATTGTTGAACATGGTTGATTTTCATATTGAGACAATATTTGCAAAAATTTGGAATTGTACCATGTTTGACCATGTTTGATGATGGTTTAGGATGGTTGATAATGGTTTACTATTGTTGAAAATGGTTGATGAAGTTTGACAATGGTTGAACATGATTTATTTTTGTATTGAGACAATATTTGTAACATTCTGACATTGGACCATGGTTGACCATGATTGACCATGCTTGAGGACAATTGACAATGGTTTACCAATGTTGAGCATGGTTAATGATGGTTAACAATGGCTGACCATTGTTAATTATCATATTGGCACAATCATTTTGACTATGTGACAAATATTAACATGGTTGACAATGGTTGACGATTTCAACAACATTTATTAATGTTGTAAAACATGATTGTCCATGGTTGAAAATTATTATAAGCCCAAGGTAGATTAATTCGTAGGATTAATATTGTAAAGCCTATTAATTATAATATACCCTAGGAATATGAACACTTAGATTAATAAACCCAAGGTATTGATATTATAAATTGAAGGGGTTAATATTAAAACACCAAGGGAATAATATTAAACCCAAGGGATTAAAATTATAAACCTGTATATAAACCCTAAGATAAATATTAAAAACCCTAAAGTAAACAGGTTTGACCATGCTTTACCATGGTTGATTTTGATATTGACAAAATCTTTGTCACAATGCGACATTTGGCCATGCTTGATTTTCATATTGAGACAATCTTTGTAAAAATGAGAAATTAGACCATGGTTGACCATGAATAATCATGTTTAATGAATATTGAAAATTGTTTACCATTTCTGCCAATGGCTTACCACTTTTGACCATAGTTGACAATAGTTTATAATGGCTAAACATTGTTGATTTTCATATTGAGAAAATATTTATCGCAATGTGATGTTATATGATCGTTGATCATCGTTGACCATGAATATAAACGCAAGGAATTTATATTAAACCCAAGGATTAATATTATAAATCCTATGAATATTATTATTACCTACGAATGTGAACCGTTAGATTAATAAATCTAAGGGATTGGTATTATAAACCCAAGGGGTTTATTCTAAAACCCTAAGGGATTATAAACCTAACTAAATAATATTAAACCCACGAGATTAATATTATAAACCCTAGGATAAATTTTATAAACCCTAAAATTATCGAGGTGGATATTAGTGGCCACCCACCTATTCCACATATACCTCTAGTCGATTTCACCAATTTCCTTGTTTATAGTAGCATTTACTACGTTTAGCAGCTTTTCAGGCCCTAAACTTCTGAAGTAGTTTTGACCCCCTAAACGATATATTTTCCTTAGTTCCACAAAAAACCCACAGTTGTAGGCAAGGGAATACAACAAATAATTTATTACCCAATTAACTCTTTTGGACTATATCGTATGCACCAAACAGAGATAATATGACCAAGTTATGACCCAGTGAAGTTAGCTACCAAACTAACCCAAACAGGGCCCACAAAATCTTGGCATTCCATCTTCTATGGTTATGGATTTGGTTTTTTAGGGTTTTAAAATGTTTTCAATAATAAAAGGGCACTTGAGCATAATTTTAACATAGTTCAAAGGCATGTAGGTGCCACATCTCTTCATAGAGATACGCTACCATTTCCTGAGACAATTTATTTCTATTATGTCTGTAAATTTATTTCAATTATTTGATATTAATGAAATGAAGTATATTTTTTGTTGAATCTATGCATTTATTCTTATTTATATATTTTATTTTGTTCTTGCATTGATACGAATCATAAAATAAGCATGGTTGACCCTCATTTACCATGGTTGATTTTCACATTGAGACA
This sequence comes from Pinus albicaulis, assembly GCA_034641835.2. Taxonomy (NCBI): domain Eukaryota; kingdom Viridiplantae; phylum Streptophyta; class Pinopsida; order Pinales; family Pinaceae; genus Pinus; species Pinus albicaulis. Next base: position 1,122,695,478 of record CM076574.1, read on the forward strand.
AGATTTGTCGGAATGCAACATCAGACTATGGTTGACCATGGTTGATTTTGATATTAAGATTATATTTTCCAAAATTTTGCATTGGAACATGATTTAAAATTATTGATCAGAGCTTTGGATTCTAGGATTTCGCTACTTCAAACAGGCCACCGTGGAATTTTTCCTATATATTTCTTTTCTGAAAAGGTTCAAAAGCTTTAAAAAAAACCCATTTGCGAAGAAATCCTGAGGAAATTCGTGTAAAAATTTTAGATCTTGATTCGTAATATTTCTATAGATATGATCTGTGGAAGTTAGGGTTTTTGCAGGCTCTCGAATTTCATCTGAAAGAGGTGACCTTGGGAAAATCATCATAACTCTGTCTCAGCATCGGATTGGAATTTTGTAAAAAGTGGTCGAAATTACAAATAATGCAATTTACTTTGTATCTATTTAAGATCCGAAGGAGGAAACAATGACACATGGCACCCCATAAAATTTCACTCTCCTAAACCAGTCCATAATTAGGGTATTGTGGGTGATTGGGCATAACATTGTCTTGAAGAATTGAAATCATGTCAGACTTGTGGAATTGGAAAGAAGATGTAGAGGGCCACTAAAGGATAGAATATAAAATCTCGGGGATATGAAATTACAGAGATACATCAGTTTCAATGTCAAGATCCTCAAAAGGAAGAAAAAGGTGTGTATTTTTTTTTCAAAATGCACGTCTTGTCTGAAAAAATAGTTTTAAGTGATTCCAAGGGAATATTGAGGCACTTATATTAGTATTGGGTTCTAAAATCCCCCCAAAAAATAATTCAACACCCATTAAGTCCTCAAAATGATCTACTATGACTCATGAAGAGGAAGAAAAGAAACATGATATATCAAAATTACAAGAGCAAGTCCAACAACTTTCACTCTCATAAATAGCAACAAAAAATGAAATAGAATTTTTGAAGAAAGGCGTGCAAGCTAAGACGGATGGTTTGAAGAATGGCTTGGAAGCTAATATGGATGAAATGGAAGAAAAAATGGAAGACATAAAGAATGATCTAAAATCAGACAAGGAAGGTTTGAAGGAAGTTTTGACAAATTTTATACAAGAAATGATTCCTAATGGTGAAAATATAGTAGAGGAAACTCACAATTAGATCAAAATAAATGGTAATTGTGATTTCATAAACTCTAATGTTGGATTGAAGGCCCACCATATTCCAAATATTGATATGAGGAATTTTTATGGCAAGGATCCCATAACATGGATACTGCATATGGAGCAATATTTTGATCTCAATAATGTTCAAACCACACAAAAAGTACACATGGAAACTTTATATTTAGAAAAAATAACATTTGTATGGTATCGATGGATTTTCCACTGTAAAAACAATTGCCACTTGGTAAATTTTTATGGATGAAATGATAGCACATTCTAAGTATACAAAGAGCAACACCTTCTTCAGCCAATTTATAAATCTACAAAAAGAGCGTTAAGTGATGGAGGACATTGAGGACTTCGAAAACTTGAATATAAGGGTAGCTTATATTGCAGAGGAGCATAGGATTGATGTCTTTATAGGGAATTTAAGGGATATCATCCAACATGAGGTTCGCCTTTGGGAACCTAATTCATTGGAGAAGGCATTCAGGTTGGCAAGAAAAATTGAATGTAAAATAATGATGACAAGGAAGCCTACCACTCACATCTATAAAGATGGAAGTGTTTCTACTCCTAGAAGTAAACAACCTGCAAGGTTGACAGCATAAGAATTAGAAGAAAAAATGGAAAAAGGGCTTTTCTATACTTGTGATAGAAAATACAGTAAAGGTCATAAGTGTGGTAAGAAGAAACTATTTTACATTGATTGTGAAGACGGGGAATAAAATTAACAATAAACTTCAAAAGAAGAGGATATACACCAGGAACCAACCCTAGAGAAACAAGAAATGAGTCTGACCATATCCTGTAATGCATTGTTAGGAATTAGCACTCATCAAACTCTCAAGGTAGAAGGACATGTCAAGAACAAAAAGGTAATAGTGTTGATTGATTCAGGTAGTGCCCATAATTTTATTCATTGTAAGGTAGCCAAGGAATTGAATTTCTTCCTATACCCAACACCAGAGTGTGAAGTGATGGTTGCAAATGGAGGAACTATAAATTTCTCTAGAAAATGAAATAATATCAAGCTCAGCATTGGGGAATATGTATTGAATAGTAAAATTATTTCCATTCCAAGGGGAGGTGTTGATGTTGTACTTAGAATATCTGGGGACAATAGCTTTTAATTTTAAATAACTTTTCTTCAAATTTTTTCAAAGCAAAAGGAAGTTGAATTATGGGGTATCGTAGGGAAGCTGAGGAAGATAATAAGCTCTATTGTCATGAAAAATCTTTTGAATAAATAACAACAGGGCGTAATTGCACAATTATGCTCAGTAGAAGTTACAACATAAAAATCATATATTTCTCCATATATCGAAAAATTCTTGGACAATCATTCAAAGGTGTTTGAAACTCCCAAAGGACTCCCACCTATTCGTGATCATGGTCATGCTATTCATTTGGTTCCATGAAGTGTTCCTCCAAACATCAAGCCTTATATATATCTTTAGGTCCAAAAGAGCGAAATTGAATGTATTATTACAGAAATGCTAGAGGCTAGTATAGTTCAACCTAGTCAAAATTCTATCTTTGCTCTAGTAGTATTATTGCAAAAGAAGGATTGATCATGGTGCATGTGTTTGAATTATAGGGAGATCAATAAGGTCACTATTAAATATAAATTTCCCATTCCTATGATTGATGAATTATTGGATGAATTACATGGAGAAATTTATTTTACCAAGTTGGATATTCGTTCAGGATATCATCAATTTTGAATGAAGGTTCAAGATATTTTGAAAATAGAATTTTGAATGCGTGAGGGTCATTACGAATCTTTGTTCATGCCTTTTGACCTTACGAGTGCACCTTCTACATGATTTCAAGGGTTGATAAATTACATTTTCAAACCCTTCTCTAGAAAATTTGTGTTGGTGTTATTTAATAATACACTAAACTACAACAAGTCTTGGAAGTCTTATGTCCAACATGTTGAAACAGTGCTCAAACTCTTGGAGGAGAAAAAATTATATGAAAAAACCTCCAAATTTTTATTTGGAGTACAAGAGGTGGAATATCTAGGTCATATTGTATCTCAGGAGGGTGTTAAGGTAGACCCTAAGAAAATTAAATCCATTAAGGAATGGAAATTCCCCACAACCATAAAGAAGTTGCGAGGATTTCTCAGGTTGACAAGGTATTATCTTAAGATTTCTAAGAATTATGGGAGAATAGAAACCCCTGTAACAACATTATTGAACCAGTATGTATATTAATGGACTCCTAAAGCAACTAAGGCCTTTGAATATCTTAAAGAAACAATGTGTCTAGCACCGGTCTCAGCTACGCCAGACTTAATAAAAAAAATTTATTGTGGAATTTGATGCCTCTAGAAATGGAATTGGTGCTCTTTTAATGACAAGGAAAAGTACTTATAGAAATCTATTTATGACAAGGAAATGTTGGCAATACTACATGCACTAAAGAAATGGCGACCTTACCTAATGGGAAGACACTTCAAGGTAAAAACTGATCATGATAGTCTTAAATAATTTTTGGAACAAATATTATCTTTAGAAGAGCAACAAAAATGGGTCACAAAGATGTTGGGTTATGAATTTGAAATAATTTACAAAGAAGGGAGACTAAATGTTGTTGCAGATGCACTCTCAAGAAAGGATGAAGAGGTGGAAGCATTTATTTATGCCATTTCTATTATCCAACCAGATTGGATAACCAAGGTAGGGGATGAATACAAGAATGATGAAGAAGTGTGGACATTCCTAGTACATTTCATAAATTTAGTTTGAAAAATTACTACTTATGGTACGAATATCACTTATATCTTTATAAGAATTCCCAACTATAAAAAATATTCTTTCGGAATTTCACACCTCTACCTTAGGAGGACACTGAGGATTTTAAAAAAATTACCAAAGGGTGAAGAAAGAATTTTTTTGGGATGGCCTTAAATATGATATTCAAAATTTTTTGGCAGAATGTTTGGTTTATGCGCAAAATAAATTTGATACAATTAAGACCCCACGTCTTCTACAACATTTATCCATTCCAAGTCAATGTTGGGAGGAGGTTTCAATGGATTTTATTAAAAGTTTACTTGTGTATGAAGGAAAGAGTGTCATCATGGTGGTATTTGATAGACTTACCAAGTATGCACACTTTTGTGCATTATCTAATCCATTTAAAGCAAGTACAGATGCTACTGCATTTATGGAAACAATTCAAAAGCTACGTGGAAACCCAAAGATTATTGTAAGTGACAGAGATTCCATTTTTACTAGAAATTTTTGGAGGGAATTATTTTGAAATTTGGGTACTCAATTAGCTCATAGATCATCTTGTCATCCTCAATCCTATGGGAAAACTGAGATAGTGAACAAATGTTTGGAAGGATATCTTCGTTGTTTTGTATCTAATAAAAAAACACAATCGTTCAAGTGGTTACCTTTGACTGAATGGTGGTATAACACTTGACTCCATACAATAGCAAAAATGACCCATTTATGGCACTTTATTGATATCATCAATCATCCATCACATATTATTTAAGAGAAAATTATATGGTTTAAGCAGTGGAAGATCACATCAAGCATCAACAACAAGTTCTCCAACTCTTAATGGATAACCTAGATTTTGCACAAAATCGAATGAAACAATAGGCAGATCAACATCACAACGAGAGAAGTTTCGATGTAGGATATTGGCTATTTTTGTAGCTACAACCATACAAATAAATGTCCCTCAAGTAAGCTAAGAAGGATAATAAATTATCTCCAAAGTACTATGGTCCTTACAAGGTGTTGCAAAATATTGGTAGCATGGCATGCAAATTGGAGCTTCTCTCTTTGTCTCAAGTGTACCCATTTTTACATGTTTTATGCTTAAAGGAGATTATAGGTGACAAAATTCGAGTTCAAAAAAATATTTCCAGAACTTTATTAGAAGAGAAAAATCATATTGGAACTTGAAGAAATCACAAAAAACAAGAAATCGAAAGCTACGAAATCGATCAATGTCAGAGTATCTCATCAAGTGGAAGAACTTACCCACTGAAGATTCCAGATGGGAGGATGTGAATCTTATACAGAAGCATCCATAACTACTCAATTAGTGAGGACAATACTTTTTTAAGGAGACGGGCATGCTAGGTCCCTATATTACTAGTGTAGTCCCTTATTGTTGTTACTGTAGCCCCCTTATTTTTATTTTTGTACCCCTGTGGCCCCCATATTGTTATTATTGTGCCCCATAAAAAGCCACTATTGTTATTGTTTTCCCCTTGCATTAGTATTGTTGGGTCAAATAGGATTATATTGTGACCCAATCAACTCCTATATATAGAAAGCAAGTTTTGTAATTTGTATCATCCAAGAATTGTTCATTTATGTAATGTAAAGGAGGTTTCTCCCTTGAAGTGGTTAATTTAAAAGGCATTGATAGATATTTTCTTTTTTTTTTGGAGTTGGTTTCATAAAAAAAGAATAGGGTTATGGGTAACTCTAGCCCATTATATATATGAAGATATTGTTATAACCCAAATTAATCAACCAAATTATGTCTACACAGAGTTCTAGATGGAGAAACCATGTGATATCCTGAAACCAAAATCTTAGGTAATATATTTTGTGATAGAGATATATATTAACCAAACCGTTGATATACCCATAGCCAAAGTCTAGAATGGGTTATGAAATGGTTTGGTTGATGGTTTAATCATCGGAGCAGGTGATCACATGAGGAAAAAAATTGATGTTAAATGACACAGGTTATATTTTGCAAAGCAATAGTTTTTCTAAGTAGTTGAGAGTAGAGTATTAGCCATCAGACCATAGAAATTCGATAGTCACATTACATGTTATGGTTAGCCATGAATTAGGGGGGAAAACACAACCAAAACCCCGAAATCAACGATGCTCGTGATTCCACTTGGCACTAATTTAGCCCGAAATTGAGATTAATTGACACGATTAGCCATGCAAGAATTTCCACTCGACATGACTGGAATCTCACCAGTGAAGGGGAAATTTGTCGCCCCATGTGGCTAGAAAAGTCCAAAATTGTAGGAAATTTTGTAGATAGGTACGAATTATAGGAAAAATAGTGCAGGAACTTAGGGAGAGAATAACTCATTCATTTTTTGGCATTTTTGGGAAAATAGAGAGGCTAGACAGGGGATTTTTATAGTTCTGGAGCATTTAGATCCATTAACTAAAGTCATTATTAAAGCCATTTGAGCACTTTACCTTAATTTTTTTTAGCATAATGAAAGAGGCCAACCATTGGAATCTGGACCAGGAGAGGTTAACTCCTTCATCATTGGATGTTTTTTTTACTGATATGGTGATTTTGTCTCATATTTTCGGCAAAAACTGTAATTTTAATGTGTGTTTATGAATTTTACATAAGAGGCTAAAACCCTAACTAATCCACATGCAAAACTTGACATAATCCTCAAGTTATCATATACAGATTAGTTTGGTATTAGAGCTACATTTCCTGTTGTTGTGAGGGTTTAATTTCTTTGCAAGTGTTTCTTATGCTTACAAGGTTGAATCTCAAGAGAGGAGAAGGAAATTCTATACAATATCCACCACAAATTACACCTAAAATTGTACTTGAAACTTCAGAAAACATGTCACATGAAATAGATCATGAAAATATGCTAAAGGATGAAAAGTCTTTCAAAAAATATGACACAAATGGTGAAAGTTCTCTATGAAGAGAGAAAAAAAAGGTTTTAAGGTGAGAGCTCCAATCCTCCAAAGGGATATAAGTCTTCAAAATGATATGGAGGAGATGGAGACTAGACTCCAAAAGTTAATGGAGGGAATGTTGAAAAAACACCTTTCACACCATCATTCTCTTCACTTCCATCCTCACAATCATATTCACCATCATCTACATTCACAAAAATCCCTTCACAAACACCTCCACATTCTCAAAAGGGATATGGTAAAACTCTAGTATTGAAACTTGAGATACACTTAGAATTTCCTATGTATAATGGAGAGGTAAATGATGAGAGATTAGGTAATTGGGTTCTTAAGCTTGAAGTGTATTGCAGGATAAAAAGGATTAACGATGATGACACCAAGATTCAACTTGATTCATTAAGGTTGGAAGGTGAAACACTTATTTTGTGGGAATCTGAAACTGAAGAGGAATTCAAGAAACATGGTAATGTCTTAACCTCTTCGAAGAATTTTGTTGCTGCACTAAGAAGATAATTCTATCCATTAGAATACATGCCTAAAGTTATCATGGATTGGAATTTTTTTTGGAAATTAAAGGGTCAAAGTGTGCAAATATATACTCAGGAGTTTAGAATAAGAGCACTAATATTGCGTGTAGATTTTTTATCTAGATATACTTTGCTAAAATACATTGGAGGTTGGCATATATATTTATATATTGGATACATACCATTATCATGTTTAATCCTACAAGTTTATAGGAGGTTTGTGTATAAGAAACACGTCTAGAAGAAAGAGGGAAATATTTACCAGAAGAGGGAAACAAACATCCATTTAAAGGTGGATACAAAGGAAAGGGTAAGTTCAAAGGAAAAGGGAAGAAGAATGCTTCCATAAATAAAGAGGGAGAAAAACTAACATCCAAATATTGTTCAAAGGAGGGTCATGTTGAAGAACACTATTGGACACTTCATCCAGATATGAGACCTAAGAGGTTTAGAAACAAAGGGAAGAAAAAGACAATTAGAACTATACAACATGATTAAGGATCTGATTTAGGAGATGAAATATAGATCAAAACTATGGGATTGAAAGGTAACGAATCCATTTATATCACTAGTTCTTCATATTGTCACAATGAAACTCATAATGAAAGAGAGAGGATACACATTTTCCATATTAGAGTCATCTAAAATCATAAAAATATTGACACTCTGTTTTATATTGGCTTGCAAGAAAATTACATTTCTGAAAACATTGTGAAGAAGTTGAATTTGGAAACCATTCCATATCATCAACCATATCATTTATGTTGGGTGCGTGACAATTCAAAGTTGCAAGTAACCATAAAATGAAAACTGAAATTCTCCATTAGTGAAAACTTCATTGACGAGGTAGAACTTGATGTAGTTCCATTAGACATATGTGATATTGTTTTGGGAATCCCATATCTTTATGACAAGAAAGCTATCTTTTATCAAAATTATGACAAATATCACTTGTTCAAAGATAGCATTGAGTACATTTTTAGAGCACATTGCAAGAAAGTAAACCTTCCACTTGTTAATTTCGGACAAAAGAAGAGAATTGTTAACTCAAGCAGGAATTTTGTGCTTCTAATGATCAAACCCAATATTGATGTCATTAATGAAGCTTTTGAAGGTTTTTGTTCAAAGTTGAAATCTGTTTTGGTTGAGGTTGTTAACCAATATCATGAGATGTTTTAGGAGCCTAAAGGATTTCCTCCCAAAATAGGAATCCAACATGGAATCCAATTGCAGCAAGATTTTCCTCTTCCTAAAATTGGCATGTATAGGATGTCCATGATGGAAAATGCAAAAATTAAAAAGAAAATCCAAGAGTTTCTTTACAAGGGGATCATCTCACCAAGTACTTCGCTATGCGGTTCACTTATTGTTTTGGTTCCAAATAAATATGGAACATGGCACACGTACGTGGACTTCCATGCATTGGACATGATTATGGTAAAGAACCATTACTCACTACCTAGAATTGATGATTTAATTGATCGATTGAATAATTTTGTGTATTTCACTAAGTTCGACTTGAGGAGTGGCTATCATCAAATCAATATCAATGAAGGAGACATATGGAAGACAACATTCAAAATAAATCAAGCTTTGTTTGAATGGTTGGTTATGTCCTTTGGGCTTTTTTATGTTCCTACTACTTTCATGCATGTAATTAATGATGTATTGAGGCCTTTTCTAGATGACTTTGTGATAGTAGATTTGGATGACATATTAATTTTCATCAAGTCCAGTGAATAACATGCCATGCATGTCAAGAAAGTGTTAGATGTCTCAAGGAAAGAACAATTATTTTTAAAGATGTCAAAATGTGAATTTGGAAAAACTTCCTTAGTCTACTTGGGTCATATTGTTGGAGGAGGAGAGTTGAAAATAGATCCCTCCAAGGTTGACGCCATTTTGAATTGGACAAGGCCCACAACAGTGATATGGGTTACAATTTTTTTGGGAGAAAATGAATATTGGAGGAATTTTATTGCTATATTTTCTTCTATCATAACTCCATTGCATGCATTAACAAGTGTAAAGTAGGATTTTTAGCAGGGAGGTAAACAAAAAAAAAACATTTGATGGGTTGAAGGAAAAGATCAGTTGAAATATTGTAATTGCATTTCATGACTTGAGACAGTCATTTGAGATACTGACTGATGCAAGAAAAAATGCCATGGGAACATTCCTAATGAAACATTGTAATCCATTTTTTTTTCATTTAGAAAATTTTAATGGTGCATTGATTAACTGCCCTAACTATGGCAAGGAATTGTATGCATTGGTGCAAAGTGTGAAAAAGTAGAAACAGTACTTCATGGGTAAGGATCAAATAATAATTCACACAAATCATCAGCCATTGCAATACTTGCAATAAAAAACAAAGTTGCAACAAGCAAGACACTTTCGATGGGTGGGATTTATTCAAAAATTCCACTTGGTGACAAGGTATAAGAAATGTATCTATAACAAGGTTACTAATATTATTACTAGACCAATTGTTAGTGCATCCATTATTCTTAAGCATAATTCTGTCATGCATGAGATCTATGTTGGACATTATGCTTTAGATAGTGATTTCAAAGATGTATATGTGACTTTGTGTCAAGGTAACCAAGTAGAGGAATTGGATGATATTGTGCATGATAACTTGTTGTACCATTTTGGAAAGATTTGTATTCTACAGGGGGAGAGATTCAACACAATAACGGAAATGAATACTTCTCTTATTTATGGTCATTTCGGTGTAGGTAAGACGGTGGCACATTTATAGTGGTATTGTTATTGGTGTCATATGCTTGACAGTCTGTCATGATTTATAGGAGGATGTTCATTATGTGCTATCAGTAAGCCTAGAAATAGAAGTTTGGGATTGTATATGCCACTTCTTATACCTTCTTATCCATGGGAGAGTGTTTCTATGGATTTTGTAGGAGGTCTACCTATGTCTAGGAGAGGTCGTTATTATATTTATATAGTTGGAAAGGTTCAGAAAAAATTATATTTTGATGCCTTGTAAAAATTAGGTTATAGTTGAATAAACCTCTTATTTATTCTCTCAGAATGTATGGCTTCATTTTGAGTGTAACACATCCATTTTTTTTTATCGAGATTTTCACTTTGTTGGGAACTTTTGGTGAATATTGTGGGGACTCATGGACACCAAATTGAAAAAGAGTATAGTATTTCATCAAAAAAATATATGACCAAATTGAGGTGGTAAACAAAATGGTGATACATCTTCTTTGTGGGTATTGCAGCAAGAATCCTAAGTTATGGGATGGAAATTTGTACTATATTCTTCGACTCAAATACCTCCACTTGAGGCATGCATGGGATACTTTCCCAAATCTCCTATATATTTTATCTCTGGGAAATATGTTGCTATTAGTGGTCATAATGAGATAGACAAAGCTAAAATATTTATTGATAAATTTTAATTGCTACATCAAATAGTTCATGAACAGTTGGAGAAAAGTCGAGTATAGTAAAAGAAAAGACATGATAAGCATCGTGTATATCAAAGTTTCCAAGTTAGTGATGAAATTTGGCCTCACATTAGCAAAGAGAGACTCGAAAGAGAAGGTAAAAATATGAAACCAATTTGATATGGTCCATTCAAGTTTTTCGAAAATATTGGTAATAATGCCTATAGGTTGGATTTAACTTCATATATGAAAATTTATGTAGGTTTTAATGTTGAGAATTTAAGATTTTATAAGCCTCCATTGATTTCAGATCAAGGAGAGAATGTTCAGATTCCTTCAATTGAAGATTTATCTCCTAAATACTTTGACTAATTACATAAAGAAAATATCTTTGAAAGAAAAAAAAGGACTTCAAAACGAGGGAATGTGGAGTAAATTTGTGTGGGGCTCAAGGGGAAAAATCCAAGAAAAGCCAAATGAATTGAGATTGGAACGGTCAGGAAACTATACCCTCATCTATTAGTTAATTGAAATTGATCTTTTGGGGTCAAAAATCTTCCATTGGGGAAGAACGATCTGGTGGATCAATTTTATGCTGAAGATTCAAAGTTGTCAGAATGGCTCGAAACTAGTGCAGTTGCATAGATCTCAACATTTTGAACATGTCCCAACTCATTTTCGTCAAAATCAAAATTGTATGATCATGTAGTGAAGTTATTTTCATTTTTGGAAACAACTAAAAAAATATTTTTTGGTGGTACAGGGCTACATAGTCAATAATATGTACTATTGACTGGACCCTAACATGGTATAGTGACTGTGTGATTTTTTCGCTAATAGTTTGTTGCAACATTTCATTTTTCTAGTGGCTCGGAAATGTGTCGTTGAGATTATTTTGAGTGGACCAACCAAGATGGACCACATGTTCCAACCAGAGGAAACCATGTGGCCTCCTAGTCTCCATGTAAAATTATGGCCATGGCTAGACCAGACCCCAAGCGTTTGAATGTGTAAACTCTGACCAACGAACAAGGCCTCCGACCGATTGCACTAAAATATTTCATTTTTCATATGGTTTTTAGGGGTGGGGGCTGGTTTTAACGACCGACCCTAGTCCACATACCAAGGTTAGGGGCTAAGCCTTAGCCATTATATATATGTGAATATTGTTATAACCCAAATTCATAAACCAATGTATGTTTGCGCAGAGTTTCCGACAGTGAAACCATGTGATAACCCCAAAACCTAAATTTAGGCCACATATTATATGGCAGAGATATATATTAAACAAACCTATAATATACCCATAGCCAACATCTAGAACATGTTATGAGAGGGTTTTGTTGATGGTTTAATCATCGGAGCAAGTGATTACACGATGGTAAACTTTCATGTTAAATGTCATGGGTTATTGTTTGCATAACCAGATGTTTGTTAACCTATTGGGAGTGGAGTATTAGCCGTCAAAGCATGCACATGCAATGGTCGCATTATAGCATAAGTTTATCCTAGATTTTAGTGGGAAAATACATCCACAACCCCAAGATCATTAATGCTCCTGATGCCAGTTGGCGCAAATTTAGCCCAACATTGGGGCTAACTTTCATGATTAACTAGGAAAAAATTTGCATCGGGCACAATGGGAATCCCCTCGACGCGGGGAAAAAATTTCAGCCCACGTGGCCACCAAAGTCTAAAATTGTAGGAAAGCTTGCAGATATGTGTGACTTGTAGGAAAAATAGAGAAAAAATTTTGGGGAGAGCATAACTCATTCAGTTTTTTTCCTTTTTGGGAGAAGAAAGGTGTGAGACATGGGCTTTTGATAGTTTTGTATCCTTTATAGCCATTATTGAAGTCATTTCAGCATTGTAACTTGATTTCAACACCATTTGGTTTATCATAATGAAAGAGTGCCAATCATTGGAAGCTATTCTAGGAGATGTAGCCCATGACGGGTGAAATCCTTCATGATTTGTTGTTTTTTGTTTACGGTTATGGTGATATTGTCTCCCATTTTTTGAAAAAATGAGCTATTAATGCATTTTTATGTTTTTACGAATTTGGCATAAGAGACTAAAACCCTAATTAATTGACTTGAAAAACTTGACATAATCCTCTCAAGCTTGTAAATACATATATATATATAATAATATATATATATATATATATATATATATATATATATATATATATATATATATATATCAAGTGATTATTTTTATACAACTCTCATTGATAATATAATTCCTAGTGGATCATAAGACAAACTGAAACTCAACCTAAACTTCATATGTTTCAACAAATCATTTACTTCCTTCTCTATAGCTCTGGTGTTGGTTATGAATGGACCAACCTGTGCCTTGAATTTGAAATGAGATTTTTTTTTCTCAAGAAACAGAATGAATATCATTCATATTCATCATATGCCTCATCTATTCAAGTGAAAAAATCATTATAGGGAAGAAAACTGACAATTTTTAAGTTGGAAGGTCACATCCATAAATCCTTATCTTTGTAAATTTCTATTATAAATACCACTCTAGAACCTTAGACTGTTCATTTAAAGGTATAATTCTTCTAAACTCAATCGAATCCTAGGAACTACATCACTATTTAATAAACAATTTTCCAAATACAAAAGCTATTTAAAAAAATCGCTAAAAGAAAATTCTTCAGAAGTTTTCCTCATCAATGAGTTCCAATGAATTACTAATTGTGGCCTTCTCGTAGAATCTAATTTATGTAATGGAAACTTGAATCTCTCTGACTTGTCACATAATAAAAACTAGACAAAAAATGAGTGGTGCTTAAATGAACCTTCAACGCTAAATTTTAAAAATTGATCATGAATTTTGTCTGAGAGAAAATAATTGTAATTTAACATGATTAAGTGTTTATTGATAGAATAAAATATTGATAAAATCCAAAAAATAACTTCATATACCCATTGGTCACTTGGATATCCTAAGACACAAGAACCTAGGGAAATAAATTTCCTAGACAATTCAGGGAACATTGCATAAGAATAAGGTGGGTTGGTGCTTCGAAATTCATAGTTATCTAGCCTAAAGGATTAAAGAATATCAGCTCTTTCTGAAAAGGATAATTTATGATAATTTTAAATTCATCGATCAGTTGAAAATGGGTGAAAGGAGTCTTGAGAATCTAACTGAAGGGCTTGGAAAATTGACTCAAGGGTTTATATACAACAAAGTTTCATTATTCTTAGAAATAACAACTCACTGAATAGGAATATAATGAGCTCCACACCAAGTAACACATTCCAGAAAATGATAGGTCTAAGGGAAATTAAACATTGGTAGTAGGGATTCCCAAAACAAAAACTCATCAGTGGCATCTTGATACATCTAAAAAACTCGATTGTGGAGTTCGTATAAGTCAAATTCACAATTTGTTTCCATGGTTTTAAAATAAGCATCAATCAAAGGAAATTAATCTAAATTAAGTACAAGGGGTAACAAAGGGTTACCTACAAACATTTTTTATTTTCCTTTGTGGGAAGCCATTAAGGAAAAATAGAATTGTTGAGGACAATCATATCATTACACAAAATTAATGTTGACCAATAGATGGAAATATTTGACATTCACTTGCAGTATCTAGTGTTGGGAGAATTAGTTACAGGAATAAATGGAAAATAATTTATTTTGGATGGGGAATCAAATTTTAACAAGGTATTGATAATAGCCAAAATTTTGAGTAACAATTATTGTCACAAATTTATTAATTTTTTGAACGTTGGCAGGAATTTAATGAATTAACTACTATTTTCTAAATTCATCGAAGGAAATAGCAATGATTAAGTGTATCATAAATTTTAGTGGTAAGATAATATGGTGGGAGAACTGACAATATGAATGAGAGGTTTCTAGGGGGGAGGGGGAACCACAATGCATGTGGCGGTGCCACGCACAAAAAGCGCAATTGGAAAACACTTATTTCTAGACCCCACCCTTCCATTACTTTTGGACAATGAGAAGGGTCTAGCAATGTAGCAGGGGTTGTTGATATCAACATACTTGATCTTGTCTATTCAAAATTGTACTAACTATAATTTCCAGTGGAAATCAATGACATCACATGATTAGAAGAATATAATTTATTAAAATCCTAAGAAAATGAAAATATATGCGACATTTAAATGTGCTCGCAATTGATAGGGATATATATATATATTTCATTATTTATTATTTTTTCCTTTTATTTTATTTTTTTATTATTTTATCCATTTTTTTTATTTTTATTTATTTTTTATTTTGGAAAATGAAAGAATGAAAATAAAAAATATTACAAGGGTAAAAATAAGTTACAACATGGTAAAAGACAGATTTGGTTTAGCCAATCTATGGTCGGGTAGTTCATGAAAGTACCAGCCTTGGATGGCTTATGCATTTAGTAATAAGATATATTTCTCCTTGCCATTTCATGTCTAAATATAATTGTTCATATGTGGTTTTGAAAGTTTTTATATCCTTCTTATTTTTCTCTATTTTATGTTGGTTATAATTACATTTTATGAAATACATGATTTATCGCTCTCATCATGTTTTGATTAGAAAATAAATGTACAATGAAGATATTACCTAATATATCATGATAAAACTATTGTGATAAGGAATC
Source organism: Pinus albicaulis (assembly GCA_034641835.2). Classification (NCBI taxonomy): domain Eukaryota; kingdom Viridiplantae; phylum Streptophyta; class Pinopsida; order Pinales; family Pinaceae; genus Pinus; species Pinus albicaulis. Next base: position 1,122,710,891 of record CM076574.1, read on the forward strand.
GATGATCCCTTATGAATCTTAGATAAGTGTGATACTCCTATGCTTATATCTATTGTTATAACCTATTGATTATATATTTGTAAGGCGTTTGATGAAATTATCATCATATATAGGAGTTCTGTGGTCAGTTAATTGCTAAATATTTTCATTAGGAACCTTATTTCAATGTTATTTACCATTTTTTAAAGTTTGATGACGTTCTGGGTAGTGGCCTGATTCCTATCCCTAAAAACGTGCCACACAATTTGAGGTCAGTGGCTGAGAACTACCTTAAAAATTCTGCAGTTGTTGGCATGCCTTTTTGTGGGTTTAACTGGAAGACCTCAGCCACATGCATGGCTTTTTATTGGAGCAGATGAGGGTCATGGTTAGAAAAATGATAATTTGTTTCAAGGGTTAAGCAACTCAAAGGGTTGGTGTCCTCCTTAAGTGTCTATAGCTCCTAAGGAAGGTTAGCTTGGTTTTATTTTGTCAGTTCCACTTCATTAACTGTACATGTGGAGTTTAATATAATAATAGTAGCCTTTTGTCACATATTTACCCTAGTGGAGAGGTTAGCTTGGGTAAATGTGGGAGGAGGGTGTTACAAATTATCTCCTTGATACTTTGTAATTATGGATTTAGGTAGAGGTAGCATGATATTCATATACAGACATATCCTTACAAATGAGGTATATTAACATCTCTTGGTGATATCGAATATTTTAACAAGTTTTCCAAAGGAGTTGTTGATACCCTAAAAAACCTTTGGATCCAAAAAATTAGCTAGGGGAGAGAATAATCCAACCTAAACATGGGTCTCCATGAATTTATCTTCTCTAACATTATATAAATCTTCCAATTATCTAATGAAAGGCATGTGATCATTGAAGAAATAGGGGTAATTCTAAAATATGTGTGTCCAATATTGTAGGTTTAAGAAGATCATAGTGAAAAATCCCCTTGCTCCCAATTTTAGGTCAAAAATCCCCTTTGGTAGCCACTTGAGTTGAATCCATATGACCATAGTTTCTTCCACAGGTATATTTTACTTACAACAATGGGTAACAAGAATCACTGAGGATGAGTCTATTGAGGCACTCTATGGGTAAATTTGTAATACTATTATTAGTTGGAGTGATCTAGTAAACATGGTGTTTATAGGACCATATATGTTGGTAGAGATGGAACATGAAATGCAGGTAATAGAGAAGAATCTAAAGGAAACACAAGATTTCCAAAACATTTATGCATATTGCAATAGGTTGTTTAAGGAGTTTCAGGTTATGGAACATGTGTACTTGTGCTTCAAGCCCAAGAATAAATACTTACGGAATGGATCATGTGCTAAGACAACACCTTGGTATTGTGGACCTTTCAAAATTCTTGAAAGGATTGGACAAGTAGCCTATCTACTTGCACTACTTATGAGAATGAAATTCCATGATTTTTTCCATGTTTCATTACTAAATAAGTATATTGAATATGTTGATCATTTGATTTACTGGTCTATATCGAAGTTGGATACCAAAGGAGAATTATAGCTGGAACCACAATGTATTTTGAATAGAAATAGGATGATGCTATGGAACTAAGAAATCAAGCAAGTTAAGGTGTAGTGGAAGCACTTTTTCCCCGATGAATATACATGGGAGATGGCAGATCACATGAACGCTATGTATCCGTCTCTATTTGATGGTTGAGTGAATGTTTTCGTATAGGTATTTAGTATATGTTTTTGCTACATTCTTTGGTATGATGTAATTTTATATGGAAATATGTATATGGATGTAAATATCATCATCACCTATGTTATAAATCCCTAATAAGAGCGATAAGTGTCATTTCATTATTATGTTATATTTGTCATGTTGTCATGTTGGTTTTCTTCGCAGTAGGTTGATCATTATAAATACTGCAATGAGCTAAGTTATTAAGCTCCATGGGTAGTATGTTTTTCTTACAACATTATTGTTGGTTGTAGGTGTCTTTGAACACCGAGGAAAGTGCTCCACCAAAGGGGATGGTTCTATAACAATGTAGGTTAAAAAGAAATGTAAAAGTTAATAAATTTACAATAATAACCATCATCACAATACATTTATTCCTAGCTTAATGTTGGGAAAAAAATCCTAGTGTGGGTGTTCATTTTTTTATTATGGCTATAGAAATTGGCAAAGGAAACGACAAAGGATTTGGAAAGGAAAAGTGCCATTTATTGCAATTAATTTATGAAAAATAATGGAAATTAGGAGAAAAGGAAGATGAAAGGTCATAGGTTTCAACTACAGATGAAAATGAAGGAAAACAATGGAAAAACGAAGAAATTAGAGGCCACGTTATAAAAATGCTTATGAGGATCAGTTTACAGAATTTTTTTAGTTCATTTTTGGGTCTCTCTCTCTCTATTCTCTATCTCTCATACCCTTGGACACATAGAGTTTTCTTGGAGCACTCTTGGCAGAGTGTGGCATACTTGGAAGTTTCGATAAATAAGGAAAAGTAAGAGAATGATAACATAATAGGACATTGAACTCGGCAACTAGAATGTGTTTTTCCTATAGGTACTAAGTTGCATGTATTTTTTCCTCATTAGTTTTCGATTCAATGGAATATTCATGTTGTCTTTTGGTCATGATTTATCGTTAGCATGGAGAATTTCTTGGATTGACAATGTTTTTTCCTATACTTTCCATTTCCTGGATAGTCATGGTGTTGTGGGTTCATTTCCTTTTGTTTTCTGGATGATTCTCGTGTTCATTTAGTCGTGGGTTGAGTTAGTAGTTCATGGAGCCTTGGTTGGGAAAACACTCTGGTGCGTTGTAACAACTTGGGTTGAGTTAGCAGTCCTAGATTGTTGGTTGTAAAAAGGTTTGGAGCCATTGTTGGGTTCACTTACTAGTGTTGGAGCCTTGGTTGGACAAACACTCCGGTCCCCAACAACTGTTGTGGGTTGAGTTACTATTCCAAGAGCCTTGGTTGGAACAAACACTCTAGAGCCCTGAAAAAACTGGTTAGAGTCCAATCTGGTGATGGTTTGTGATGTCTGATGCTGAGGTGGAATAAATGGTGGAGGGTTGAGGTGGTTTAGACTCTCGAAGGCTTGGATTGGTTTTTTTTTTTTTTTTAATTAGATCCCACATTCATACTTCAAATATGGAATGGGGGTGACTGGCTAAAAGAGATATTTGGCTTAGCCATATCTATGGTTGGGTGCTATAAAGAATCCGTAGACTTGGTTTCATTTTTTTATGGAAATAAGATATCATTTCCTCTTGTATTGATGGGTAAATATGTTTTTTATTATGTGGATTATATGGTTGTTCTATTATTTTCATTTCTATTTCATATATCCTTGCTATGAATATGGTATATAACAGTGATGATGTATGGCTCTCATCATGTTTTTATTTGTAAAAAAATGAAAAAATGAATATATGACCTAAATGATAATGAAGCTAATATGATGAAGCATAAATTCTTCTTAGTGATTCATAGATAAGTATGAGACACCTATGGTAATATATTTTTATTAAACCTATGATTACATATTTGCAACATGTTTGGATAGGTTCCTGTCATTGGTAGTAGCGGTCCAGTCAATTCCTTATTCAAGTAATTTCATTTGTATCATTATTATACTACTATCTTTCATTCCTGGAAGTTTCATGGAGTTCTGAGAAATGTATTGAGGGATAATCCTGAAAATGTGGCTTAAAATTCAGTCATAAGCACATAAACACCTAGGAATTTCCCCAATTGCATGCATACTGATTCTTTAGGAGTGTTTGGAAGGTCCAAACCACACACATTCCCATGTCATGGGATGGATTTGGGGATTAATCCAACAAAAGGTTAGTTTGTATTAGGGGCTACTCACCTGAAAGGTTTGGATGGCTCTTAGGGGTTTTGTTGCAGGTATAGAAGGTTTGTGTTGTTGTGTTCCATTGGTTCCACTTCCTTAACTAACACATAGGGAGTTTAATAATATGATAGTAATTTTTCATCACATGTTTATCCCAGTTGGCCAATTACTTGGGTAGATGTGTGAGGAGGGTGTTAGAGAAATGAAATATGGTTAGGTCAAATTAGGATGATACCAGTGTGATCATGTGTCGTTGGGTGGTTTCCATCATTTTTGGGCAAGTGGACCCCATTTTCCATAACCAAGTCATGGAAATCACGTCTTTCACAGTAACTCTCATCTCACATTTACCATGGAAAGCTTTTGGATTTGGGTAGATTTGGGGGAGGGGTTGCATGGTTATAGAGTGGTATCAAATCTTTGAGTTTCAACACTTTGAATCGATGGCTAAGCCAAGAACAATAGAAATATAAAGTAGCTATTGTTTCCCTTAAAATAAATGGATGATGGGATAAAGCCTACTAATGATATGCCGTATGGTTCACTTCTTTCTTGGCTTGAATGCTCCAATCCTAGCTCCCATCGATATAATTAGAACCTACAAAATCAAGCAACACAAGCCAATGATATAAAATATCTATGAAGCAACATCTAAATACTTCATTCAATGGATCAACATGGAATCAAAATACATGAAATCATATCACCACATATAAGAAGAAAAAAATACTCTGCATTAATTGATATCGAGTCACTTACAAGAATAAATAGAAGTTGATCTTATAGAAGATATCCTCCAAGTTGACATGTCATTATTTTTCACAAAGTGCACCTCTAATCACCCTAATGCATGAAATAAAAGCTCTTCACAAGAACAACATGAGGGTAGAATGTATCTCCAAAATCCAACATCTAGATTGTGGATGGACATAAATATATAAAAGAGAATGGTAAGATGGGAGTAAACATAGCCACATACAAGGAGTAAATTAAAATCCAAAGGGCCTTGAATTTCCATCACATTGATATAGACATTATTTCTTGCCAAATTAATAGAAAACTAAAGAAGGATCCCTAATGGTTGATTGGTTCCTCTATTAAAATCCAACATATTTTGAGTAAAGAGCACAAGCTGTAGAGAAACAAAAGCTTTCCAAGGAGTTGAGGAGAAAATACTAATAGATGCACCTTCATCTATGATTTTTCTACATATGAACACATTATAAGCATGTGATATGATCTAGAAGGGCATGTAAGGAGGAAGATAATATCTTGCTAGTATATTCCAATCAAAGGAAGTGACCATACTACATGGAGGGGGTCTTCTCAGAATGGGGGAACTTCCCCCTTGTGCTAAGGTAATGGGATAATTTCTATCCAGTGTTGTAGGAACATGGGTATTTCCCCCATGTGCAATAGGAATGAGAGGAATGCCCTCCAATTCATTGGAATCTAAAGAAACGGGAGAAATTTGAGCGATATGAAGTTCACACTCTATGGGAAACGTATAATCAACTGAAGGTTGAATTGAGTCAACCATTTTCTTAACCAAAGGTTGGTCTGGAATGGACTCATGGGATTCACATTCACAGAGAGTGGGATTGATTAGATTCATATTCTGATGAATCACTTCATCAACTAGTGGAGGATTGGGAGAAAGCTTCTAGTAGCCTGTTGTAAGTTGTGGATGCGAAGCTGTAAGGTTTTCCAACACTTTGGATTCTTCATCTATATAAGAAAAAAATGTAAATAAGATGATTCCCTTCACATAAATTATAGGGAAACTAAACTTTACATGTTTTCCCATGGAAGTTACTATCAGTAGGTGATGGTTTATCACCAGTATGATCTCCATATGATGACACAAAGGATGATTTCAACCTATAGACCACACTTTTAATACCTTGGGAATATCAAGGAAATATGTAAGAATGTGTTCACCCTTACAAAGCATGCAAGAGAATTTATCTTTGTAGGGATAATTGGAATGTTTCTCCATATTGGTTGCATGGGTAGCAATGGTTGTTTGGTTTCCCTCTTTCTTATTTTTATTTTTCTTAATATTCCTTTTTTTCTTTTTCTTATCCACCTGCTTACTAACTTCGAGGCTCTCACCAGACAAAGAAGAAGAAGAGGAAGAATAACAAAAATGCGATGAAGGTAAAGGGTAAACATTAGTATTAACATGAGGTTTATACTATTTGAGTAAAAGAGAACTTGGTTGAGGAGTAATTTGGAAATTTGGAACCATAGGGGTCGAAAAAAAAGAAACTCGAAAAACAATGGTAAATCTGGGAAGGGAAAATGTTGGCATATAAATAGCACCAATTTTCAAAAAAGGAGGAAGAGGACTAAGATTCCCATCAAAGTAACTTCCTCGATTTGTGTAATCAGAAACTGTTGCCATTATTCTTAACCTAAGATATACTAAGGAGTCATTCCATGGGGAGGATGTTTTTCTACGACCAATTAACTGATTTTAGAAATTAATAACAAAAATAAACGAAAAACGGGTAGCAAGGAAAAAGGGTTTACCAAGCAACCCTAAACTGCAATATACACCTTAGAGAACCATAAACTTAACGTAAGTGCATGAAATATTCCTGATTTTTTTGTTTGGTGTATCATGGAATAAAACAAGGTCGTCTCAATTACCTATGATGAGGATAGAAACCTATGGTTTTCTTACAAAATATACTCAACGATACATGGAAGTGTTGTTCGTAGTTGTGTTGTATGATGTGTAGATGTTCGATGAGAGCATTCCCATATAATTATCATGCATGGAGCATCCCGACATACTCGAAGGTACATGGAGAATGATCTGAGGTAGTTAAGTACGTGGAATGGGATTTCACCCCTGGAATGAAACATTGGAAAATAATGACAATTCCTACATTTAATGATGTTGAAACACGTCTCTACCCTAAAGCTCCAAATGTTCATGTTCATTTTATATATGCTCCATAGGTTGATTCAATAATTTTTATTGTTTATATTTGATTAAGTTTTAGTTTTGGGCTTACCGCGAATGTCACCCGAATATCCTAAAATGAAAAGTACCATGAGGAAATGGAATATTTCTCATTCAATGAAAATCGATCTAGGGAATGGAAGAGATGAAGAGTATGCAAAAAAAAATGTGAAAAATGAAATCCATTTCCAATGCAATTGTTCCAATTCTAATGCACACACAGAAACCTAAATTCCAATACTAATATTTTTCTTTTCAAGTATCTTAATTTTTTAAAATGAAGAAAATTAAAATGCAAATTTTAATCATTGATTCAAATAAAATTTTCAGAATGAGCACTAGAAGAACAATTCATCCAAGCAACCAATGATCAAACAAAATAATTTTTCAACCAACCTAATGATAATAAAACGGAAAATCTTTAAAAAAATCCTTTTAAAAGGTATCATAATGAAAGTAAACAAAATGGAGGCTTCATAGGGACCATAAGACACTCAAAGACTCAAGGAAAGGTAGATGGAACATCGTTGATCAAAGAGAAAATCAAGACGAAGGAAAAGTCATGCATAAATAGGGCCATTGTAGGTGTATAAGACACACCATATCCTTCAAACACAAGAATAGAGAGGGCTATGGAAAGGTGCAACACTCTATCCCTAGTCCATAGGGAGCATTGGCCAAGAATAGGAGAGTTTCGGCACAAAATTTGCAATTAAGACTCAATGAAAGGTATTCCTAGGTCTTTTCTTGATTGAAGATGATAGTGATGGTCTAAAGAAGAGGTAAAAAAAACATTAAGGAAAAATAAACCACCAAAGGAATATCCTGATCCCTAGTGGACTCACCAATTTTTTATATGGAATATACTACTGTGGACATAACTATATTCCCTAGACTGGGTGGCTTATCCTAGGACAACAAAAAGTCAAAGTAGCTATTGTTTCCCTTAAATTAAATGGATGATGGGATGAATCATACCTATCATCCTTCATATGCTTCACTCCTATCTTTTCTTGAATGCTCCAATCCTAGCTCCCGTCACTATAATTAGACCCTGGACCATTTTTCAACACAAACCAACGATCTACATTATCTATGTAGCATAATATAAATACTTCATTCAATGGATCAACATGGAATAGAAATACATGGAATGATAACATCACATATATGAATACAAATAAATCTTTGAATTAATGGAAATGGAGTGAGTTGCAACCAAAAATATAATTTGATATTGTAGAAGAGCTCCTCCAGGTTGACTTGTCGTTATTTTCAACAAACTGATCCTATAATCATCCTAATACATGAGATAATAACTCTTCACAACAGTAACATGAGGGTAGAATCTATATACAAAATCCAACCTCTAGCTTGTGGATGTCCACAAATATATAGAAGAGGATGGTAAGTTCTAGGTTCTTATCCATTTAAAAATATAGCCTTAAAATCGTCTCTTGATGGGATGATGGGCTCAAAGGATAAGGGACGGAAACTTCAAGTTACGATAGGATAGAATTCAAGGTTTTAACAAATATTGGAATCTTATGGAAGAAAATTATTTAGGACTAATTCTCTTTTTCCCAAATTCTTAGAAAAAACATAGGTGCATAGTGGTGTATGTAATATTCATTTTTAGGAATTTCAACAATATCTCCAATGAGGACATTGTATAAGTGAACCAGTGAAAGAAAAATGTATTCTAGGGCTTGGAACCTCAATAATATACTGTATATGACTTAAATATCAAATGGAATAAAAAACAAATAAATATAGCTATAATAAATAGATATCCCCAACTCAAATGTAGGAAAAGGCATCATAACCCCAATACATCATGAAATAGAAATGCCGGAGGCAAAAAAAAAGTTATTATTATTATGTAAACTACAGAAATATATGGAATAACATATATGTGGAGCTTTCATTAATTATCAGATCAGAAATTACAGGATTGACCTCTTTTACAAGCACATTCGAACCTCCAGGCAAGGGTTTCCGAAAAAATAGCAACACAATGTACAACACTGCAGAAAATAACGTTGTACCCAAAAAATATGTATTAATAAATATCTGATATGATAAAAAATAATGCACAATACAAGAATAGGCTCAAGACCTTCCACAATAGAACTCCTGGAGTGGAAAACACCTCCTCCTCTCTTCAAATAAGCCCAAATGGGTAGATCTAACCCTAGCTACATGCAGCTACTGCAGAAGTAACGCACTCACTAAGAGTGAATGTGCAGTCCAGGTTAGAGGATGGCTTCCTCAAGATATATGATGAGAATGGAACTCAATACATCCTCCTTGAATCTCCCAAATCAATCTACAACAATAATGGAACTAGAATTCCTGCATGAGAACCCTTGCACTAAACAGTGTTGCAACTCTGGCTAAACAGCTGAAGATTGCAATCAGTCATAAGACTGAAACAAGAAGTATGAATGAATGATTCCCTTGCTTCCATTCCTTCCTTTTTATTACAAGTGAGCTCCCCCATCCCGGGCCCCACACATTGGTGATGTAGCTTCCTTGAGAAGCTTCCTCCTTCAAAACTGTGTTGCCCTAGAGGCTTTCCCTCCCTTTTTACAACGTTGGTTTACTTGGTCAACTAAACTGGCTCCTTGATTTTGCTGCTCTTCACACTCAAGGGGATTTATTTTATCCTCCTACCTCAATCCCTTTTCACACTGTGATAGGTTTATTATGTTTCTTACTTCTTATTTCAAAAATGGAGTAATTATAATGTTCCAAGTAGCTATGGCTAATTGGGAACATCACAGTCCTCCCCACTCAAAATTTTCTTGCCCACAAGCAACAGTTAAGAAGGATGCTGCAAGATATTCTCCCCCATCCCAAGTGGCATTCTCATCTGGTAGATTCCTACATCGAATAAGATATTATTTGATGAATCTATTTCTCAAATTCCTCTCTCTTATGTCTAGGATTGCTTCTGGCTGCAAGATCAAATGACCCTCATCATCAATTGGAGGAAGTTCCAAGTTGGAAACTACATTCCTCCCTATGGCCTTCTTGAGACAAGATACATGGAAGATATTGTGGATCTTGCTCTCCTCAGGAAGCTCTAGCTCATAAGCTACCTTACCGACACATCTGTTCACCTTGTATGGCCCATAGAGACGTGGTTTGATCTTTTCATCTCCCTTCACCTTGAGTGTGGACTGTTTGTAAGGCTGAAGGTGTAGGTAGACAAGATCCCCCACCTCAAACTGTCTCTCTATCCGATCACGGTATGCATACATCTTCTGCTGGTTCTGAGCAGTGGACATGTTATCTTTGAGGACCCTGTGTATGTACTGGTTATCTTGAATCCAATCTCTTTCCCTTGGAGCTTTACTTTCCCCAAATATAACATCGGAAAATGAAAGTGCCTCATATCCATACAAGGCTTAGAATGGTGTCATGCCAATAGAGAAATGGTGAATAGTGTTGTAACAATACTCCCCCAAGTGGAGCCACCGTAGCCAAGCTTTCTGCTACCCAGCCACACAGTTTCTCAATTAGCCTTCTAGCCACTAGTTCACTATCTCAGTCTGCCCATGAATTTGGGGGTGATAGCTAGTGATGGAGGTCATATCAGTTCCTACTAATCGAAAAATTTCCTGCCGAAAGCCACCCATGAAGTAGCTGTCCTGATCACTCACTATGGTCCTAGGGAGACCATGGAGTCTAAATACATCTGTGAAGAAGATTTCAGCAACCTGTGAAGCAGTATAATGTGCAGAGATGGAAAAGAAATGAGCATACTTTGTTAGTCTATCAACAACAACATAGATAGAGTCCTTACCCCGCACTATCAATAAGCCGGTAATGAAGTCCATAGAGATGATTTCCCACTTCCCATCTAGAGTAGGTAGTGGTTATAACAACCCAGCTAGATAAGTGTGCTCTCCCTTATTTTGTTGGCAAGTGGTACATTCCTTGACATGCCGGAGCACATTCTCCTTGAGACCCTTCCATGAGAATCTCTCCTTGATAGATCTGTAAGTTTTTGTGAAACCTTGATGTCTGGAAAGTGGGGAATCCTGTGAGGCCACTAAGATCTTCTCCTTGAGCTTAGAATTCTTAGCCAAGTAGATCTGATCCTTGTAATATATAACCTTATGCATCACTTTAAATCTCTCATCCAGTACCACCCCATCAAGTATCTCACATGCAAGGTCATCCTTGGAGTACTCAACTAAAAGTTGAGCCTTCCAATCTGCGTCCATGCCCCTCATGGACATCACTGTAGGCCTCCTAGAAAGTGTATCAGCTACTGTACTGCTATTCCCCTTGACATATTCTATGTTAAATTCATAGGCCTGAATTTTGCTCACCCACTTCTATTGTCTTTCCTGAAACTGCCTCTGTTCAAGAAAGAATCTAAGGATGTTGTGATCATTCTTCACCTTGAACTTATTCCCCACCAAATATTGTTGGAATTTGGCTAATGCATGCATGATAACGAACATTTCTTTATCATAGATGGGGTATATCTTCTCCCGAGGGAGAAAATTTCTTCTCTCAAAGGCTATAGGATGCCCTCCTTGCATCAAGACTGCCCCAATACCTTCACCTGATGCATCACATTCTAAAACAAAAGGTTGAGAGAAGTCAGGTAAATCCAAAACAGGACAAATATTCATTACCCCTTTGAGCTTATCAAAATCCCTCTGCACTGTGGGTGTCCAATGGAAAACCCCCTTCTTTGTCTAGTCTGTAAGAGGTGCTGCTAGTTGTGATAACCCTTTTGCAAACTTCCGGTAATATGTGCATATGCCCATAAATCCTCTGAGTTTTGTCACATTCCTAGGTTCAGGCCAATCTCTGATAGCCTGAATCTTCTCCTCATGTACCCTTACTCCATATATCCCTATGATATGCCCCAAATACAACATCTTTGTAAGGCCAAGTTCACATTTGGAGAGATTGGCATAAAATTGTTGCTCCTTGAGGATATGTAAGACTATCTCAATATGCTGAAAGTGCTTCTCCCAAGTGCAGCTGTAGATCAAAATATCATCAAATTAGACCAATAAAAACTTTCGCAAATGATCCTGGAAGATATGATTCGTACATGATTGGAAAGTTGATGGAGCATTAGTCAATCCAAAGGGCATTACCAAAAACTCAAAATTCCCATAGTGACACCTGAATGTTGTCTTGGGGATATCTTGCTCCCTCACCTTGATTTGATGGTACCTGGACCTTAAATCAATCTTGGAGAAATATTTGGATCCCCTAAGCTTATCCATGAGTTCATCGATCCTAGGTATAGGATACCAGTTCTTTAAAGACTTCTTGTTCAAGGCCTTATAATCGATGCACATCCTCAATGTGCCATATTTCTTCTTTACCAAAACCACCGAGGAAGAAAAAGGACTAGTACTAGGCCAGACGTTCCCTAGTGCTAGTAACTCTTGGATAGATTTTTCAATATCATCACTATAGGCCTTGGGATGTCTATAAGGAATGGTGATCACTGCTTGTACCCCTTGTTCCAACTCAATGGTGTGTTCAAACCCTCGGTCAGGAGGTTTCCCTAGTGGGATATCTCAAAATATTGTAGAATATCGGTCCAAAAGGGATTGAACATCTGCATGCACCAGTGTGTCCTTGCTCTTCATCTCAGATACATGTAGCTCCACTACATATGCAATGTCTCCTCTACGTAGATCTGCCTCCATCCTATGTGATGACACAACCTGAGGAGGGTATGTGTTTATACCCTTGATCTTTTGTTGTTGGCCATCCTCTTCTCTAGTCCATTCCATCTCTAGATTTCTCCAATTAGTGGTAACTCTCCCAAGAGTGACTAACCACTAGATTCCCAATATGACATTGGTGTCTGGAATATCTACCAAAAAGAATTGGTCTGTCAAGGTATAGGTACCCATAGTGATGGTCAACGTTGGAACATACTTGGCACATTGTAGAGTCATGGCTCCTAGGACTAAAACTAACAATCCCTCAAACTCCTCTATGGGAATTCCTCTCTTGTGTACCAGGTGTGAATCAATAAAATTGTGAGTGGCTTCACTATCTATCAATACAGAAACCCTTTTCCCCATGATGGTGCCTCTTACTCTTAAGGCAATATATTCCGGGACCCCTCTTAACACTGCAACAACTCCTCCTCTTGGAGCAAAGTCTTCTATGGGTTGTACAGTGCTGGAACCCTTCTTGGAGAAGGTCTTGACAGGATGTGCCTTCCCTATAACACATTTCTCTTGAATAGGGAGTGTCTCCCTTGACCTCGAATGGGTTTTCTGTTGTAAAAAGGTTCTTTCCCTAGGCAAGATGTGTTGTAGATCTTGAGCTTTCTCCACAGCTTCAAGGAATGTAGTTCGTTTTGTAGATTTGACCAACCCTTGTAATGGTTCAGCCATCCCATTCAAAAATATGCATACCTTCCTACTCATAGTGAGCTTGGAGACCATCACTAAAAGATATAGATACTCAGCAATATAATCCTCAAGATCTCCCTCTTGCTTGAGTTTTGTTATTTTGGCAAAGTGGGCTTCCAGATCCCTTGGATCAAATCTCTCCACTAGCTTCTTGGTGAAAGCTGAGTCTGAAGTGATATTATGATGCCCAAGTGTGGTTAGTCCATGAAACCACCAGTCTTGAGCCTCCCCTTATAGATGCAACGCAACTATCTTGATATCTTCCATTTTAGAAACCTTGTGAAGCTAGAAGTATGTGTCCAACTTCTCTACCCATGCAATTGATGTGTGCTTAGATGTCCCATCAAATGAGGGCAAGAATAACCCAACCATACTACACTGTAGGGCTGATCCCTGCATCAAGTTATCTTCCCTTTGATGAGAATCATTCCTCCTTCCATCCTTGATCCGGAAAAACTCCTGAAAGCTCAAATGCTCCTTGAACCTTTGATATTAGAGCTCATATTATTAAAAATATTCTCCTAGAGAACCCTCCTTATATCATTCAGTTAAAAATGAAGGCATGGTGGAGCGTTGTGATGGATTTGAATGTCCCATGCCATTTGCAGTGCTGGTACTTGCCTTAGGGCAAAACCTTAAAGAGTCTTCTTCCTGCCTCACCTCCTTGAGATCCCTTGAAATGTTTTGCAGAGTTTGAAGTACAAGCCTTGAGATTAATTCCTTCTCCATTCTAAAGAGAAATATCCCACCCACAAGCTGAGCCAAGAGCAAAGCTCTGATACCACTGTAATATTCCTTTTTAGGAATTTCAGTAATATCTCAAGTGAGGAGACTGTATAAGTGAACCAGTGCAAGAATAATGCAGTCCAAGGCTTGAAACCTCAATAATATACTATATATGACTTAAATATGGAATGGAATTAGAAAAAATAGCTATAGCTATAATAAACAGATCTCCCCAACTCAAATGTAGGAAAAGGCATCATAACCCCAGTACATCATGAAATAGAAATGCCGGAGGTAGAAAAAAACTTATTATTATTATGTAAACTATAAAAATAGATGGAATAACATATATATGGAGCTTTCATTCATTATCAGATCATAAATGAGAGGATTGACCTCTTTTACAAGCAAATTGGAACCTCCAGGCAAGGGTTTCCAGCAAAATAACAACACAATGTACAACACTGCAGAAAATAACGATATACCCAGTAAATATGTATTAAAAAATATCTGATAAAAATACACAATACAATAATAGGCTAAATAACTTCCTCAATAGAACTCATGGAGTGGAAATCACCTCCTCCTCTCCTGAAATAAGCCCAAATGGGTAGATATAACCCCAACGACATGCAACTACTGTAGAAATAACGCACTCACTAAGAGTGACTACGCATTCTAGGTTAGAGGATGCCTTCCTCAAGATATCTGATGAGAATGGAACTCAAGACCTCCTCCTTGAATCTCCGAAATCAATCTACAACAACAATGGAACTAGAATTCCTGCATGAGAACCCTTGCACTAAACAGTGCTGCAACTCTGGCTAAACAGCTGAAGATTTCAATCAATCATAAGACTGAAACAGGAAGTATGAATGAATGAATTCCCTTGCTTCCATTATTTCCTTTTTATTCCAAGTGAGCTCTTCCATCCCTGGCCCCACACATTGGTGATGTAGCTTCCTTGAGAAGCTTCCTCCTTCAAAACTGCACTGCCCTAGAGGCTTTCCCTCCATTTTTACAGTGATGGTTGACTTGGTCACTAATAGTAGCCCCTTGATTTTGCTCCTATTCACACTAAAGGGGCTTTATTTTATCCTCCTACCTCAATCCCTTTTCACACTGGGATAGATTTATTATGTTTCTTACTTCTTACTTAAAAAATGGAGTAATTATAATGTTCCAAGTAGCTATGGCTAATTGGGAACATCACAAGTGAAGATGTAGGTAATCAACACACACCCTAATGGAGAACCTTCTAGGTGAAAATTTTCATGTAGGAGGCCAGGTAGTGCTAGTCCTTAAAATGACTGAAATGAGGTGTTTTTAGGAAAAAACTATGGGATATGAGAGTGTCATGCATAGGGCTTTGTTCCATGATGATATCAAAGGGAAATAGGATTTTAATTAATCTAGTTTGTAGGTTGAATGACCATAAGTGAAAAAATGGCCTATAATGAGAGGAATGTGTTGTCATGCATACACGTAAGTTCTATATGTGTTTTTTATGCATGCATGGTGTTTCTTATTGCTGCAGTTGTGTCTTCCTGTAGAAGTGATGATGTTGATGTTGGTATGACTAATATGGTGATTTCATTATATGTATATATATACATTCATTGTACCAAATTGAATCGATATTGCACACGAGATAGCTTCCCATTAACTTCACTAAGGTACATTTTATCTTATTTATATTTGGTTACCTAACATGGTATGCTTGCATGAAGAAGGTCAAATATGAAAATTAAAATGGTGGAGTACAACTCACATCATTCTCCTTATAGATGATATGAGTATCATGAGTAGCCACATTGAGAAGTGTGAAAGCAGAGATAATAATTTCTAAAGCGAGTAATGATAGAATAATATATCAAGAGGAGAGAATTTCTAGGGCACAATAGAGACAAAAAGGGGTTGATGTAGTTATCCTTCATAGTTTTTCAGACGTGCAGAGACACATACTGCTTAGGATCGGCCACGAAAAAGAGGAAAGAACTAATGGGGAATATGGAAGAGGGTCTCAATAAAGATACACATTTGAAAGCGATGATATAATAAGACACAACATGTTCATGGATAGGATAAAGACCATGGATTTCATTCTAGTTTGAGTTCAGAGAGACAAAATTGTCGTCACCGTTACCATATGTATAGTAGGAGTGAGAAGCAATAGTTTCCACAAAAGTTTAAGAAATAAAATCCACCTACCTTTGATGGAGAAATGAAGAATTCACAGGTTGAATAATATTTATGAACATTTTTTCAGATTGCATGAGTACTTGAAGAATATGAGAGCTAGGATAACTACTTTCAGTCTTAAAGGAAAAGCAAAAATTTGGTGGCAAGATGTGAAATCATAGGTATTCAGGAATAGGAGTTGACATAGAGTGAGTTCGAAATACTTTCAAGGAAGACGTATCTATTTTATAGATACTACGATTAGAGGGGAAATGAATTCTATAAGTTGAAAATGTTATCTATGAGTAATAGGGAATACACTAAAAGGTTCTTGGATTTATTGAGGTATTTTCCTTATTTGAAGGAGGAGAAAGAAAATATTCATATATTCATCAGTGGGTTTCCGGTAGCATTCAAGGGTAGAATCGAGTTTCATGAGCCCATATCATTGGAGTAATCAACTAGGAAGTTGAAGCATTGTTATGAGGAATCGAAGTGCATGTCAGAGACGAAGAAGGACTGGAAAGGTAATGACACGAATAAGGGAAAGTTGAATAATAAGAGAGGAAAATTGTAGGTTACAAATGACAAGGAGAATGCATTGTCGCACAAGATCCTCAATGCAGCTAAGAGAGGATAGGGATTTTAGTCTGACGTGGATAACAAGGGTGATGGAAGAATTATTTTATAGTGTTGGACTTGTTGAAAGGGTAATTTCATGCGATATTGTACACAAAATTAGGAGGAAAATCACAGAATTATAGTGCTAAAGAAGCACATATAGTTGGGGATGCTGGATAGAGTACTCCACAAATTTATGTTGCACTGAACAATAGGAAGTTTGAACATCAATCATCTATTATGGAGATTGAAGGTAAGATTTGTGATCAATTATTTTCTATTTTTAATAACCCTCGATCTAATTATAGTTATTTAAGTGTGGACCTAATGGATAAGTTTGTTTTGAATAAATCAGTACATGAAGAATATTGGTTAGTGAAGTTGGCTATGAGTACTAAGAAAATAGTTCATCATTAGGTAACATCCTGTGCCTTTGATCTTAACGATAAGTATATGTCAAAGAATCTAAATGTTATTTCATTGGCATCATACAATTTTCTATTGGGTATGGATTGATTATACATTCATAAGACTAAGGTAGAATGTGATGATAAGGCTATTGAGTGCTTGGATGACAATGGAGAATATATAAAATTGCATGGTAAGAAGAAAGCTACATAACTTAGAATGGTTATAACTATGCTGGAAAGGTGAAGTAGTAGGGAACGATTTTTACTATTTCCAGTGCATATTTCCATTGACAAAGGTAAGCATATTGAAGATGCTAAAGCCTTGAATAGGTACTAGGTTTTTCATTAGTTTCAGGATGTATTCCTAGTAGAGATCTCAGAGTTACCATCTCACACATAAGTGGAATTTTCTATTCAGTTGATGCGAGGAGTAGCAGCAACATCGAACACATCTTATAGGATGAGGAGTCCATAGTTAGTAGAACTAAAGTTGCAATTGAATGAAGTTCTTTCCAAGGGATACATTAGTAAAGGTGTGTCACCTTTGGGCATGTCGATATTATTTCTAAATAATAAGGATGGTATTGTTAGTTTATAAATTGATTACAGGAAATTGGAAAAGACGATGATAAAAAATAGATATATGTTGCTCATGATTGATGACTTGTTCAATCAACTGAAGGGAGAAAAATTTTTCTCGCATATTTATTTGACATTACGATATTATCAAGTATTCATCAAAGAAGAGGACATCTACAAGACTTATTTCCAGACCAGGTATCTGCATTATGATTTTGGTGTAGTTCCTTTTGGTTTGACAAACAATCCAACTAATTTCACCTTATAAATAATTAAAACCTTATAAATATCAAAACAAGTTTAGATATAATTACAACATTAACCATTATCCCACTGAGAAAAGAAAATTTTCTTTGCAAATGAAATCCCTACAGTTGTACATACTCTTTTAAAGGAAACTAACAAATCATTTATGACCTTTGTGCATGCAATTACATAAAATTTATCAAAATAAACTATCCCTTTACCTATTACATTTGGTGGATGCAAATACGTAAATGAAAATTAGCGCAATGGATTTTGTTAATGTGCATGAAAATGCATATGCTTCTACAAAATAATATTCCAAAAAGAAATGTTAACACAATATATAATGCAAATACATGTTTCCTTTTCAAGGAAATAGAGCACAAGAGGGCATGCAAAAACATGTTTGTTTTCTCTAAAACTAATAAAATAAAGCATGCAAATACATGTATTCTTTAAAATATTAATCCACCATCACCCATAGCATATTGCTATGATTTTTAACCATGTAAATTCATCTTCCTTCCCAAAAGAATCTTTTCCTATGAAGCCTAACACAACATGGGATCATTTCTCACAAGGAAATGTATATTATTTCCAAATGAAAGCTAACACAAATCTTAGTGATTGTATTCCATAAGAAACTAACATAATAGTTATGATAGCTATTCATCTTGCATGCAAAATATATATATTTTTTCCAAATGAAGATGACTGAACCTTACTAGAAAAGATACATTTCTTTTTCCAATGAACCATGTGGAAATTAGTCACTCTTCCATGCATGCAAACACACTTTTCTCTTTTAAAAATGGTGGCAAATAAATACATATTTTTCTAAGAGAAATTAGATTGATGAATGTTTTTTTTTCATCTCACGCGTATTCTTTTAGTAGACTTCACAATATAAATGTTATTTATGTGCATTTATGAACATATTCTTCTAAACAAGAAACAATAATAGCTATTCATTTTCTTCATGCATATGTATATCTCTCTTTTCAAAGGGTAAAATAGCTATTTATCTTTTTCCATATAGTATTTCTGAAGAAATAAATATAAATATAATGTGGTGAATCTAATCTTCATGCATATGCGTTCTTTTTCAAGAAACTAATGACATAGATATTAATTCTATTCATATAACCACTCATTATAATTTTAAGAAAACAATTACAATACCAAAATTCATGGAAGGTTTTTTTCCAAAGCATTGGAATAGGTGATGCTTACCTAAAAAATGTGTTTGAATAACCTTTTACTCACAAATTATCTCTATCTTCGCTCAATCGCACAAATATTGGACTTTTTCCATGCCAAAAATCTTTCTAAGAGTGCACCATACTAGTTTTCCATGACTCTATCATAACAACAATTGCATTGGTGAAAATATTACTCTCCAGAATGCAGACAAATTTTCCATTTTATAACAACCACACTTTTCTACCTGGCATCTTTGCAGAGAAAGCCCCAAAGAATAACAACCACACTCTTTTACCCCAGATATTTGCAGGGAAAGCACCAAAGTATTTTTCTCATAATGGGATAGAGAAATACATGTGTCTTTGTTCCGATAGTTGAGAGCATACTAAGTGCTATTTAACTAGAGACCCAAATCCTCACATATTTTTTCAATAGTAACTGCTTCAACAGATATCTCAGAGTTACTGTCTCACACATAAGTGGAATTTTCTATTGAGTTGATGCGAGGAGAAGCACCAACATCAAACACACCTTATAGGATGAGCAATCCACAGTTAGTAGAACTAAAGTTGCAATTGGAGGAAATGCTTAACAAGAGATACATTAGAAAAGGTGTGTTGCTTTTGGGCATCTCGATATTATTTCTGAATAATAAGGATGGTATTGTTAGTTTATCAATTGATTACAGGAGATTTAAAAAGACGATGATAAAAAATAGATATATGTTTCTCATGATTGATGACTTGTTCAATCAACTGAAGGGAGTGGAAATTTTCTCGAATATTTATTTGACATTACAATATTATCAATTATGCATCAAAGAATAGGACATCTACAAGACTTTTTTCCAGACTAGGTATGTGCATTATGATTTTGGTGTAGTTCCTTTTGGTTTGACTAACAATCCAACTAATTTCACGTGCTTGATGAATAGTTTTTTGCATCCTTCTGTGGAGAAGTTTGTGATTGTCTTCATTGGTTATATATTGATATATTATAAGAATGTGGAAGAACATGCCGAATCCTTAGCAGTAACATTGGGATTATAAGAGAGAATTAGCTGTATGAAAAACTTAGCAAATGTATTTCTTTCAGAAAGAGGTTCATTACTTGGGGCACGTGGTTTCCAAGGAAGGTATAGTCGTGGATCTAGAAAATATTCCATAATCTAACCTAATCCATCATTTCCTAATGTCGTAGTTTTCTTCTAAAACTTCTACTATCAAAAACCTTTCATATCATTATTAGGTCCTAATATTTATCAACGCATTTTAAATGTATATTGGTGATGCTTCAACATCTATTCATTTACATCCATGAAATGTAAAAAAAATATCATGACATGCCTCCTTTATCATCACTACATATGCAGTAATTAAAACCTTATAATTATCAAAACAAGCTTAGAGATAATTAAAATATTAACCATTATCCCACTAACAAAAGCACATGTTATTTGCAAAGGAAACCCCTACAATTGTACATACTCTTTTAAAGGAAACTAAAAAATCTTTTATGACCTTTCTCCATGCAATTACATAAAATTTATCAAAAGAAACTATCCCTTCATCTATTACTTTTGGTGCATGCAAATACGTAAAAGAAAGTTAACAGAATGGATTTTGTTAATGTGCATGCAAATTCATATGTTTTTGAAAAAGAATATTTCGAAAAGAAATGTTAACACAATAGAAAATGTAAATACATGTTTCCTTTTCAAGGAAATATAGCACCAGAGGGCATGCAAAAACTATTTGTTTTCTCTAAAACTAATACAATAAAGCATAAAAATACATGCCTTCTTTTCCAAAAGATTAAACCACCACCACCCATAGCATATTGCTATGATTTTTAACCATGTAAATTCATCTTGCTTCCAAAAATAATCTTTTCCTATGAATCCTAACACAACATGGGATCATTTCTCATTTTAAATGTATATTATTTCCAAATCAAAGCTAACACAAATCTTAGTGATTGTATTCCATAAGAAACTAACGTAATAGTTATGATAGCTATTAATCTTGCATGCAAAATATATATATTTTTTCCAAATGAAACTAACTAAATCTTACTAGAAGAAAACACATTTCCTTTTCCAATGGAGCATGTTGAATGTAGTCACTCTTCCATGCATGCAAACACACTTTTATTTTTTTTAAATGTTGGCAAATAAACACATATTCTTCTAAGAGAAATTAGATTGATGACTATTTTTTTTTATTCTTCTCACGTGTATTCTTTTAATAGACTTCACATTTATGAACATATTCTTCTAAAAAAAAAAGATAATATATATATATATAATCTCAATAATTTTTATATCAATACAAATACATAGACTTTTCAGAAGAAAAAATAACACAATAGCTATTCATTTCCTGCATGCATATGTATATCTCTCTTTTCAAAGGGTAAAATATCTAGTTATCTTTTGCCATATAGTCTTTCTAAAGAAATATATAAATATAACGCGGCTAATCTAATCTTCATGCATATGCGTTCTTTTTCAAGAAACTAATGACATAGATATTAATTCTATTCATAAAACCACTCATTATAATTTTAAGAAAACAATTACAATACCAAAAATTCATGAAGGGTTTTTTTCCAGAACATTGGAATAGGTGATGGTTACCTCAAAAATGTTCTTGAATAAACTTTTACTCACAGATGATCTCTATCTTCACTCCATCGCACAAAGATAGGACTTTGTCCATGCCAAAAAACTTTTGAAGAGTGCACCATACTAGTCTTCCATGACTCTATCATAACAACAACTGCATTGGTGAAAATATCACTCTCCAGAACGCAGACAAACTTTCCATTTTATAACAACCACACTCTTCTACCTGAAATATTTGTAGAAAAAGCCCAAAAGAATAACAACCACACTCTTGTACCCGACATCTTTACACGGAAAGCCCCAAAGAATTTTTCTCATAATGGGAGAGAGAAATACATGTGTCCTTGTTCCCATAGTCGAGAGAATACTACGTGCTATTTAACCGCAAACCCAAATCCTCACATCTTTTTTCAATAGGAACTACTTCAAAAAATATCTCAAAGTTAGCGTCTCACACATAAGTGGAATTTTATATTGAGTTGATGCAAGGAGCAGCACTAACATCGAACACACCTTATAGGATGAGCAATCCAAAATCAGTAGAACTAAAGTTGCACTTGAAGGAAATGCTTGACAAGGGATACATTAGTAAAGGTGTGTCGCCTTTGGGCATGTCGATATTATTTCAAAATAATAAGGATGTTATTGTTAGTTTATGAATATATTAGAGGAAATTGAAAACGACAATGATATAAAATAGATACATGTTTCTCATGATTGATGACTTGTTCGATCAGCTGAAGGGAGCGGAAATTTTCTTGAATATTTATTTGACATTACGATATTATCAAGTATGCATTGAAGAAGAGGACATCTACAAGACTTCTTTCCAGACCAGGTATGTGCATTATGATTTTGGTGTAGTTCCTTTTGGTTTGACTAACAATCCAACTAATTTCACGCGCTTGATGAATAGTTTGTTGCATCCTTCTGTGGAGAAGTTTATGATTGTCTTCTTTGATGATATATTGATATATTCTAAGAATGTGGAAGAACATGTCGAATCCTTAGCAGTAACATTGGGATTTTAAGAAGGGATTAGTTGTATGAAAAGCTTATCAAATCTATTTTCTTTCAGAAATAGGTTCATTACTTGGGGCACGTGGTTTCCAAGGAAGGTATAGTCATGGATCTAGAAAAGTTTCCATAATATAACCTAATCCATCATTTCATTATGTCGTGGTTTTCTTCTAAAACTTCTACTATCAACAACCTTTGATATCATTATTAGGTCCTAATATTTATCAACGCATTATAAATTTATATTGATGATGCTTCAACATCTATTCATTTACATACATGAAATGTAAACAAAATATCATGACATGCCTCCTTTATCATCACTATATATGCAGTAATTGAAAACTTATAAATATCAAAACAAGTTTAGAGATAATTACAATATTAACCATTAGCCCATTGACAAAAGCACGTGTTCTTTGCAAAGGAAACCCCTACAGTTGTACATACTCTTTTAAAGGAAACTAACAAATCATTTATGACCTTTGTGCATGAAATTATGTAAACTTTATCAAAAGAAACTATCCCTTCATCTATTACATTTGGTGCACGCAAATACGTAAAAGAAAAGTAACATAATGGATTTTTTTTATGTGCATGCAAATGCATATGCTTTTACAAAAGAATATTCCGAAAAGAAATGTTAACACAATAGAGAATGCAAATATATGTTTCCTTTTCAAAGAAATATAGCACAAGAGGGCATGCAAAAAAATGTTTGTTTTCTCTAAAACTAATACAATAAAACATACAAATACATGTCTTCTTTGCCAAAAGATTAAACCACCACCACCCATGGCATATTGCTATGATTTTTAACTAGGTAAATTCATCTTCCTTCCCAAAAGAATCCTTTTCTATGAAGCCTAACACAACATGGGATCATTTCTCACAAGGAAATGTACATCATTTCCAAATGAAAGCTAACACAAATGTTAGTGAATGTATTTCATAAAAAACTAACATAATAGTCATCTTGCATGCAATATATATATATATATATATATATATATATATTCCAAATAAAGCTAACTAAATCTTACTAGAAAAAACACATTTTTTTTTCCAATGAACCATGTAGAAAGTAGTCACTCTTCCATACATGCAAACACACTTTTCTATTTTAAAAATGGTGGCAAATAAACACATATTCTTCTAACAGAAATTAGATCGATGAATATTTTTGTTTTCTCACGCGTATTCTTTTAGCAGACTTCACAATATAAATGTTATTTATGTGCATTTATGAACATATTCTTCTAAACAAGAAAACAATAATATATATATATATATATATATATATATATATAAGCTCAATAATTTCGAGATGGAGCAGTTACATGGGTTGGGCGAGGACGAACTGTATACAACTTTGTGACGTAATAATATAAATTGAAGTTAATGACTCCTGCCCTGTTCTTGATTTCATAGTCTTTTTTTATTTTCGAGTTCTAACAAAGCATTGCATAACTAATTCTTGAAGAAACAATTTAAACATATATTAAATTCATAATATCCCCATTTTGCAAATGTACAAGTCTTAAAACTCCTCGAGAGTTTTACGGTATACACAAAAAAGTTACATCATAGAATATCTTCAATAAGACTCTATACATATTATTCATTTATTTAAAAAATAATAAAAATTTACCATTAACTAAATAATTTTTTTAATTAATCTTTAAATTAGTTTAAAGTAATTAATACACATAATGCAAAACAAAACGTAATATAGATGAGTCATCTATAATGAGAGAGATATTGTAGATATAAATATATATACATATTCTTTTAAATGTTGCAAGAAACATCATCA
This sequence comes from Pinus albicaulis, assembly GCA_034641835.2. Lineage (NCBI taxonomy): Eukaryota > Viridiplantae > Streptophyta > Pinopsida > Pinales > Pinaceae > Pinus > Pinus albicaulis. The sequence goes on from CM076574.1 coordinate 1,122,735,550, forward strand.
CAGAAATGCTTTGAAGCTTTTTCTAGCGTTGTCCTCAGCATGCTGATAAACACATTCAACTTTGTGGTTCCTGACGCTTGCTTTTTGTGAAGCACATTTATTTATACCGGACTAGGTTATACTGTTGGTAAATAAACTTTGATTTTTAATTATTTTTTATATTTTATATTTTAAATGTTTATTAATTTTTTAATAAAAAATACATTAAATTTTGTTTTTTAAAATTAAAAAATATTTTTAATTTTCTAAATGTAATTTTTGTTTTTTATTTATCTCGTTAATGAATATTTTTATGTAGTTTTGAATTGAATTATAAAATATGAAAATTATAAAAGATAAAATAAAAACAAATTAGCTAATATTTATTATTGCAATGTTTACACAACAAAATGCTTGGTAGATAATGTTTATAAAAACAATATTTTGATATAAAAATAAATACATCCACAATAATTAAATATAATAGTTTTCATATAATATTATAAATATTTGTTTACAAGATTTATACAGAAATTAATATATATTATATATGTAAAATCTCTGCGGGGGATCAATTAATTATTTGAACTCTTAGTCCACGATCACTTATGCGGTGTGGGATATTTGAACTCTTTCGTTTGGGATCAACTGTTTCCCTTCTTGGTATTTCCATCAGAGGGTGCGCAGTCATTTGCCTCCGACTTCCCCGTTACAGTTGTGTTCTTGCAGGCTCTCTACCAACTCGCCATTAACGTTTGTTGCTCGTACTTATACAGTCAAATAAATTATACCTACTTTCATGTCATCTTGTCCCATTATGTTTATCTTTGGTGTTCGAGGATTAATTCTCGATTTTCCTTTTCACATAGATCCATAGTGTACTCTTTTTTTAAAGATGCGTAGGAAAACGATGTGGTGAAATTTATAAAAGTGAACCAAATTACGCTTTCTACGTAGAACCAATTTTTTCTTACCCATTCACTCTCTTCGAGGATCTAGTCACAATTTGATGGTAAGTTCCCTGCAGAATTGATTACATTTTAATCACAAAAGCTTTAAATAATTTCTCAGCACCTAGCCCCGGAGGAATTTTATAACACGTCTTTTTTCTTTTTTCTTTCTTTCTTTCTTTCTTTCTTTCTTTTTTGTTTGTTTGTGACTAAGCGTCTTAGGACTCTGAATCTGGTATCTTGTCGCATAAGTTAAATTGCCTAGATGGTCAAAATTGGCTGGAATTCGGGCCAAAAATCATGATTTTAATAGTGGAAATGGATTCAACATCATCAAAAACCTCTTGGGTACTTAAAATAATAAAGTTTGATAGTTATAATGTGGATTTACAAAAATCCCTGCCGGATTTTCTTAAAACCTTTTTGGAATTTCCATGATTTTCAGGGCGAAAAAGCAGTCTAATTGGACTACAACGTTTTTTTTTTCATCTCTGCGGTTCGAGATCAGGTTAGTTGCTCCAGATTATTTTAAACCTTGCAATTCCTTGATCTCTATTTTGGCAGTGCAAAACATAGAAGAAGGAATCTCTATCTACCAAGGATACATCCTCCAAGCTGTGGTGATATCCTCACATTGTTTTTGCTTTACAAGTGCACATGTTCCCACTTACCCTCCTCTTGTTAAGTTTTGTTTTATTACACTATGAATACTTCCTCTCATATTTCTAAGGCCCCCTCTAGCAAAGGCACACCATGTAAAGCTACCTTAGAGAGTCTTTATCAATACATTGAATCCTTAGAAAAAAGAAGATACGAAAGAGAAAATCATTTTAAACTAGAACTAACTACAATGCTTGAAAACAACCACAAATCATTAGAAAATAAAATAATCACACTCGAAATAGAACTCAAAGAAACGAAAGGTAAAATCCAAGAAATAAAAAATAGTAAGCAAGCAATGATTTATGAAAATGATACCTTGAAAAACGATATTAAAAATCTACAAGAATAAGTACATGACAAATCAACCCCAAATAACACAGAATATAACTTAGATATTAGATCCATCAAAAAATAAATTAATAAACTAATTGTATTCGACCATGAGCATCACAAAAGAGCCTTAAATCTTATGATTGTGGATATAAAAAAGTAAAAAAGTGAAAACACATTAGAAATAGTTAAAGAAGAATTAAAAAAAAAATCTCAAATTAAGACAACTTTTCTCAGGGAAGCAATAAGGGTTGGAAAGATACTTGAGCATAAACAAAAAATCATTCGTGTCAAGGTTAGTTGTGATGAACATAATTTGGATATACTCAGAAAATCCCTGAGCCTAAAATGAACATGAATCTTTGTAAATGAAGATCTCATTGTAGAAGACCAAGTTGAACCTAGGAAAGAAGTCCAAAACACGATGAAGACAAGAAATGAAAGGAATTGGGCAATCATTGGGAATAGGAAAGCTATTTTTAGAGGTAAAGTATCAAGCATGACTGATAAATATGGACTTGCATCACTCTAGATCGTCTTCTGGAACTACCATGGATTTCCATGGTATGAAGGTCCTACGATAGTTGGATCCCGAGTGATATTGAGCTTATTCTCTTTGTTGGAACTTGGGAGCTTGATGAATCTAGTGTCCCTCACCTTGACGGTTTCACATTTTGGCCTGTTTGGAATAAGAAATACTCTGAAAGTGATTTCGGTGCTATAGCCAGCTATATGAGGAATGTTGTTTCCTGTCACATCCAAATTCATAAAATCGACCCCTTCAATCAATACATTTGGATCGAAATGACTGCTTCTACCACTAATAAGATCTTCCTTGTAATCTCCTATTTCCCCCCTATCAACTCTACATATTATAAGAAGAAGAACCTAGATAAGAATTGTCCTTTCAATACTTTAGAGAAATACATGTTCAACCTAAGGAGTGAAGGAAATATACTTTCTCTTGGAGACTTTGTAAACATACTACTAACCAAGTCATTACGTTAAGTAACAACTCTAATCCCGACCCCTTGTGGCATTAAGAACATATTAACTTAGCTAATAAATTCAAGAGAAAATTTGAAGACATAATCGAGAAATTATTTGGCACCGAACTCCTCAAACTTTGCAGTTCCGAGGACCTAATAATTTGTAATGGTAATAACAAGTGGTCCATCTTTATTAATATGACCTATTTCGACGGGTTGTGTAGTAGTGACATGGATTATGTGATTTTCAACACCCTCGTCTTCAAATTTATTACAAACTTTGAGCTACTTAATGGATTCGAGTCTAACTTTGACCATACACATCTATTTGTATCATTCAATCTCGCTATACATACCACCCACATGTAGGAGACCAGTGAAAGAATAATACACATTCGCTTGAGACAGAAGTAAATCTGATCTCTTCTGTTGTTTTGTGGACTTTATAAAATATTTCCACACTATTCCTCAAGACAATATTTGGGAGAGACTTAAAGAGATCATGGTCCCTCTTCAGATGATGATTATTGTGATCCGTCTCTACAAGAATGTCACTCCCAAGCTTAATAAGACCAATGAGGGGTGGTATAAAGACATTAAATGCAATATCAGAGTTAAGAAAATGGTGTCCCCTATCTTCTACCATTTTTGGCATTTACATCAATAAGCTTGAGGATTGTCTAGAAAATACGGGATGCAAGGGCAAGGAACTTTCTGGCGTACTCATTACTCTTCTCCTTTATACAAATGATATCTTTCTTCTTGCAAAAAGAGATGATGACCTTGAAAACAAAATTCACACTCTTCATGTTTACTACTCCAAGATGGGTATCACTATTAATACTGACATGACTAAAGTCATGATAATTAAATACAATAACATCACCCATGGTATTTTCATGTATAATAACCAGTGCTTAGAGTAGGCTTCTTCTTCCAAATATTTGAGCATTGACTTTTCTTATCAACTCAACTAGAATTATAGCATCGAGAAAGGATTATTGGAGGTTGGAAGCCTTATTATGAACTTGAAAACAATTGTAAGTTTTTCCATATTTACACCTGGAGTAAAAAGAGGTTCCTGTTTGAGAATTTCGTCAATTGTCTTGTGTTATACAAATGTGAAGTTTTGGGTTGCAATATATCCAGAGAGTTATGAAGAAATATTGAGATGATTCAAAAATATCTCATAACCTACAACCTAAAGATCAAGGGAAATACTCTGTATCTTATCATCTTGATCGAATCTGATTTGTTCACCATTGAAAGTACGACTATGTTTAGATATCTCATGTATAAGAAGAAGATTTACAGTGCTCATGGAATCCAAAAGGCTATCAAAAATTGCTTCTAACTTTAGTCAAAACCCCCACCTCAAGCACGGGTGGCATAAGGATGAGGTGCCTTTGCTCAACCATTGGGGAATTAAGGAGGGGCTCAGTGTGGGAAGAAAATATAGTGTACAAAATATTGTTACTTCCAAATTTAGTGACAAATTATGGGAGGATCAGACGCTGGAGGGTAAAAGGAATCTAAGATGCTATAAGCAGGTGATCAACCACACCCTTGATAATCAAAATGATTTCTCTGTGTTGATGAGCACTAAGAAAAAAATGAACATCGCTATGATTAGAATTAATTCTCATGAGCTTCATAGTGAGACTGTGCGATGGTCTATTTCGAAGACTCCCTCACACAATAAAATCTGTTAAATTTGCCATACTAAGGAGGTGGACAATGAAAAACACTTCCTTTAAAACTACGAGGCACTCTGTCGCATCTACTCTCAATTCCCTAACATTTGTCACACTTGCAATCTTCTTGACCTATTAAGCCAACCTACATATACCGATCTTGGAATCTTTATTTCCGTTATGTTTGATCATAGAAACATGATTTTGTAGAATCAAACATAAATTCTATTTCCTTTCTTAAGATCTAATAATTGACATTGGTGCTAGCAAACATTAATCATCATAATGATATCTATATATATAAACTTAATTATATAATTTTAGTTAATACCAATAAAAACAATAATTAAAATTAATCATGAATCAAAATAATTAATAAATAAAACAACTCTTATATTTTTTAAATGATTGAAACATCAAATATTTTGTTTTGATATAAACGACTAAACAACCATGTTGCAAATTCCAATTGATATCTTTATTTCACTTGATTGTGCATTTTGAAAATATTTTGGTATTCATTGTACGTGAGGGTGGCGAATAGGTGTTTTTTTGTTCAATCGTTTTCTTTCTATACGAGGCATCATTGCAGATTCCGAAAATCTTTCGAAATCGAAAAACCAATGTGTACTTGATTTTAAAATATTCTCAGGTTCGATTAGCGATATCTGTAATTTCCCAGTGTTAACCGTCACCGAAACGCCGGACACACGTTTCCGCGACAGTGCATCTTTCAATGCAGGTCCCTTCGTTCATATTTCCGCGCAGGACGGAGGTAATCTATGATTTGTTAATGGAGCTCATAACAATATTTACAAACAAACTTAATTTATATAAATTAAAAGCGAAAATATTTAACCTATGATATTGAAGGGCGTGCCAGTTTGTTGTGTCTGTTTGCCGCAACTTTATGAATTGTATAACTTTCAATTTCCATTACCTCGTGATTTCGAAATATAAATTTAGGTGAAGTAGGCATCGATTCATTTTTGAAATATTGAGATGGAGGGCCACGGAGAAAGAAGGCCAAGACGACAGAGACGTCGGAGTGCGCAGGGTGGAAGAAGGTTAACTTCCTCCACCCCCTCACCTTCCAATAATAGTGTTTCACCCTCCCCTCTTCCTCATCTTATCGATTCAACAGATTCTGAAAACGATACCGTAAGCGTCACCGACGAACTGTTATGGGAGCTTGATATCATCAACGAAAATCTCTTGGAACTCACACCTGAGATTGAGAATCTCATGTTAGAAGTTGCTCGAGAGCTAGAATTGGCCTTGGGCATACTAAATGGGGATGACGGTGTTTTTCATTTGTTTCGACAAGAAGCAGTTGACAGAGGCATTGCCCATCAACTACCTACCATTACGATTTTGGAGGAACATGTGAATAACAAGAACAATATTGCTTCTACTTGTTCAGTTTGCTATAACGATTTTGAATTGGGTGGTGAGGCTTCTCAACTCCACTGCGGCCACATCTATCATCCCACTTGCATCTCGAGATGGCTTACTGTTAGTGATACCTGTCCGATCTGCCGATCCCAACTTCGAGGATAGTTGTGTGGCAAGTTATTTGTGTGGTCATACTTAGCTGTCCACAAATCTATCTCTATGAGATAAAATAAGGTGCTAGTCTAACCAGACTGTTTTTTAGCTCTGAAAATTATGGAAATGTTTTTTAACTCTGAAAATTATGGAAATTCTGAGAAGATTTTAATAAAATTTACTAGGAATTTCTGTAACTCCAGGTTATAACTATAAAATTTAATATTTTGAGTATGTTAGAGGTTTTTGATGGTCTTGAATTCATTTTCATCATCAAAATTATGATTTAAACATTATTACCGTAAGATTTCTTAAATTTTTGGCCCAAATTCTAATCAATTTTAACCCTCCAAACAATTCCTCTGTGTTATTAGACAACTCCTAAAATAAAAGTGCGGTAAAAAACTTGTACACATATTGCTTATTCATTTGAAAGAGCCAACTTTAACTCTTTATGATCTTCATCTTGAGATTATTACATTTTACTTGTAAGATTAATGTTTTCCAATATTTGAACTATGTTTTTAAATTGTTTTTAGAACATTTAAAAATATTAAAAAAATTGAATGCACTTAATTTACTAGAATTTAATAACTCATTCTTATTATTCTAATTATTTTTTCAAATTTGAAAAGAATAACAATAAAATTAAAATAGTAAAGAATATATAATATTTAAACTATATTATGTAAGTTGTAAAATTCCGAGTTATTTTTATAAAATTTATTTATTATAAATTTGAGTTATTTTCTTTTAAACATAAAAATAATATTAAATTAACTTGTTTTAGGTATCATGTTAAATTAGCAAAAATAATATTAAATTACCTTGTTTAGGTATCATGTTAAATTAGCTCTTTTATGATTCGAATATATAAATTTATCACATTTAAAGAATGAATAGAATACATTATTTCTAAATTGTTTCATATTGGATTCCTATTTTTTAAATTTTTTTAAAGGAGATATATTAGAATTTCGTGATGAAAAAAGTAATTTTGGTTTATTGTTGAAGTCTAAAAAATATCAAAATATTGTTTTCTAATAAAATGTATTTTTATAATTTTTATAATATAATATAAAATAAATATGGCTTAGCTTTTAATAGATAGGAAAACATTTTCTTTCTTAATAAAGAAATATTATTCTAATTTCTTTCTTAGTTTCGATCATTGATGAGCATATTAAGCTATGAAAGTTTTCATCATTTATGAGCAAAGAAGTTTTGGTGATAGAAGCAAAGATGAAGAAAAGAATAGAGCACATCAAGAGAGAGAAGCAAATCTTGGAGGAAGCTTAGCTAAGAATAGAAAAAGTAGAGCATGAGCTAAGGGAAGCTGATCCGAATTTATGCAAGAACACAATAAAATACCAAAATAGACATAAACACAAAGATGCAATGGAAATAATACTTCATTTAATTAATATCAAATAACAGAAATATGCTTACAGACATAATGGAAATAAACTAGCTAGGCCAATGGTAGCTTATCTCTGAGAAAAGATGTGGCAGCTACAGGCCTCTGAACTGTGTTACAATGAGGCTCGAGGGCCTATTTATTATTGAGAAATAATCGAAAACCCTAAACATCCAAAAACCTAACCCTAGGAGATGAAGCGCCAAAATTATTGGTCTCGTCTAGGTAAATTGGTGTTTCAACTTCACGGGGATGTAACTTTGGCATACGATCTCTATTTGACGTGAGCCATACCTCGTTAGAAAGATATTTCTGAGGAATAAAAATTTTTACATGATAATCATTGGTCCGTGGACCCATGCTACTTTTGGTTTCCAAAAAAAACGTCGTTTAGGGCATCAAAACCACTCCAGAAGTTCACGACCCGAAAAACCACTAAAAATAGTAAGTTGTGCTTAAACTTAAAAACTGAAAGAACAAGTGGTGGGGGTTCAAATGGAATAGGTGGGTGGCCACCAATATCCACCTTGATGATTAGGGCCTCCAAACTACTCTGGAAGTTCAGGCCCTGAAAACCTGCTAAAATTAGTACGTTGTATTGAAACCGGAAAACTGAAAGAATTAATGGCATGGATCCATATGGAATGGGGGTGTCTCCAGCAATATCCACCAGGATCATTCCTCCCTCTTTAGGAATAAATGGTCCCCATTACGTTAAACTCCTCCATGAAAGGAAATTTTTGCTGAAATTGGCATTCGATTTGTCCAGGATGTCATGGACCTGTTGTCAGACAAGCTGGCCGACGTGTTGGATGTGTTCAATAAATTTTGTTTCCTCAGAAAAAACATGTGTGGTTTTTGTATTTTTTCTCGCATGAGGTGTGGCAATATTAGGCGGTGGTGTGCGGGGGGTCAGATCGATGGAGTTCTTGTCCTCATACTATAGAGGAACCTCTATGGGCGAGGAGAAATTGTCCTTCTATTCCTCCATGACTTTTTCCATCTGTTGCAGTCATGCAGAGGAGCCCTGTTTCAAGGCTATGGCCACAATATTCTTCTTCCCATGTGAGCGAGTTCAAAGGAAAATAAATTTCCTCATTTAAGAAAAAATCTTAATGCGTTGTTTTGCATTAGTTAAGGAGATGGACGCAGGTGGTACTGCATCCAGTATCATGTATAATTTATTTTCTAAAGTAATAACAATAGAACGAGGCCTAGTCTCATAGACATAATTTTGCCTCCACAAGTATGGTTGGCCCAATAATACATCAACTACATCAAGAGGACGAATATCACACAATATCTCTTCCGTGAATGGATTGATGTTGTATGGAAGGTGTCACTACTGCTGGATGCGGAGATATATCCCTGGGTGAAGCCACCTGATGGTTTACTACTATAGGTGTGCTAAGGTTGGTAGGTTGGTCACTTCATGTCCTCTCCTGAAATGAGGTTCTTTTGGCTTTATCTATAGATAAGAAATTGTAGTGGAGAACCCACCACCCACATCTATAAATGGAAGAGGCACTCCCGATCCTCTGGATCCTCGGGATTCTCCCTCTAGAGCTTGGTGTTGGAAACAATGGCTCTTGAGTTTGCATCAATGATCCGCTTCAATTTTTCATCTCTTTTGTCTCATTCTGGATCAGGATCAAAACATGCATCTAATTCGAGTGCCTTGATTTCGGCCACCAACGACTATTTTCCTCAACACTCGTTTGTAATATGAGTGGGGTTGTTATGAAATTCACACCAATTCCCTATGTCCTTCTCTGCATTTGTGGTGTTGTTCTGAGTCACCATGTTTTGGCTTTGCCCCTTGTTTTGTGCTTTGGGGTGCCCTTCCCTGGCTTTCGATTCACGGATCTAAAGTCTTGCTTCTTCTTCTTAAATTTATACTTGATCTAGGTAATGTTGAGGAACTCGATTTCCTCCTAAATGTGTCTATGCAAAAAACTATGGTACATGAGCACCAAATGTCTTTATGAGTTTTTAATACCCAAATTTATGCCCAGGGTATAGAAAAAAATCATTAATTTGAGCACATCATGGTCCATTTGCTGCTACAGCGTGGTCCATTGGATGTACCTGTCCTCATAGCTCCCCACAGGGTAATATTGTTCCTTTATTTTCTCTCAGTACAAATTCCAAGTGGGTGAAACCAAGAACAGAGAAGGTTCCCTCTCGTCCTTATGCTCACAATAGGTTTCCCACCAATCTTAGACATGGGGGGCGACTTTGAGGAGTGAAAAAATAATATTTTCTCAGTCGGAGAAATCATGGACCGAGAAATACCCTTCTAGCAAATTAAACCATCTATCTATAGCATCTGCATCTATCTTGCCTTAAAATATAGGAATGTCAAAATTTACATATACCTCGAAGGGAGTGTTGCATCCAGAGTGGCTATCGGATGCAGATGCGCCTTAGGTGGGCAACCATTGAAGGATCTGAGCAAATTTATCCATCATCATGTTCCTTTGTTTCTCGAGGGCCCCCTCAAGAAATATTTTGATAGGATTCCCTGCTCCCTCGTCTTTATTTTCTTCCACCATGGGAAGTCATCAAGGTTTGTGAGGCTGATCTTGCAGGGGTTCAACAAGATCGGGCCCTAAATCCTTATACCCGGACCTCATTGGGGACATGTAAAGAAAAATAGAGAAAGTGCAGACCACTCTGATACCATTGATTTTGATTTATGCAGGAACACAATGAAATACATAAATACATATAAAAATGGAGATGCAGCAGAAATAATACCTCATTTTGTTAATATCAAATAACATAAATATGTTTATCGACATAATGGAAATAAACTAGCTAGGGTGCTAGTAGCTTACCTCTGAGAAGATATGTGGCGGATACAGGCCTCTGAACTGTGTTACAATGAGGCTTGATAGCCTATGTCTTATTCATAAACAATGGAAAACTCTAAACATCCAAAAACCTAACCCTAGGAGATGAAGCACCAAAACTATGGCCCCCGTTTGGGTAAATTGTTGTTTCAACTTCTCGGGAACGTAACTTTGGCATACGATCTCCATTTGACGTGCACCATACCTCATTAGAAAGAACCGATGGTGGTGTTTCAAATGGAATAGGTGGATGGGCACCAATATCCACCTGGATAATTAGGGCCTCCAAACAGCTCTGGAATTTTACGACCCAAAAACCTGCTAAAAATAGTAATTTGTGCTGAACCTGAAAAACTAAAAGAACTAATGGTGTGGGTGCATATGGAATAGGTGGGTGGCCACCAATATCCACCTAGATAAGAAGTGTAGAAATTATACAAAAAATATGTATATCAATGGATTCAATCCGATCAAGCGATATGCTAAAGCAAGATACAAAATCCTCCTACAAATTAATTGCGAAAATAAACATGATTGCCAATCACAACAAGTAAAGAAAGAAGGAAATCAAACAATAACAAAAATATTTTCCCGGGGAAATCTTGTTTCTCAAAATCCCTCTCTCATCTATTGTATATTCACTAAGGAATCATGAAACAATTACAATTCACTCTTCTCACAAGAGTCTCTTGCACTCTCACAACTGTCTCACATTGATCCAGACAAAATCGATCAACACTTAGCCAATTTTTAGCCTCTCCTCAGCTTCCCTTGCTTCGGCAATTCATGTGGAATTCAATCCATATTCTTTATGAAATTCAACCTTCCAAAATTTTGCAATGCTCATGGGAAATCCAATGTTTTTTTTATTGCATACAAGCAACCTACTAATAATACAACTGATAGTTAACATCCCTTTAGCCATTGTATCAACTAAGCATCCACTGGAACTGACATGCATGTAACTATTAATAGTAAATCCTTAGCTACATAAAAAATCATTGCATGTGAATTAAATCTGATTTAATTCAATTGACCTCTCACCAGCGCAATAATGAGTTACAACTAGCTAAATTGGTTTTAACTCGATCAATTGAGTTAGCTAATTTCTCATGCATTAAACTAATGCACTAACTAAAACTTCAACTCAATAAACAATACAATCACACTACATGCTTCACCAACCAACCTCAAATTGAAATTCATGAGCTAAATTAGTTTATCACACTTAGTTAAATATTACAAGTGATTATGAGATAAGATTATAATTTATTGTCCAATTAAATTAAGGGAAAATTAAATTAGACACACATTTCTTGTTGAAATTAAAACACTCCCTCTCAACAAGAAAGGGATTATCAGCTACCTTGGTCTCGCCTCTATTGTATTTGAATTTTCTCTTGGTGAGCACCTTCATCAGAATATATACATCCTGATCCTCTGTGGGAATGTACTAATATAACATAATGCATCTCTGAACACAATATCTGAGATGCGTACAAGATGTCTATATCCTTGGACCTATCGTGAAATACTAGATTAACTGAGAGTTTTATGCAATTCTGATTATCACAATGTATCACCATCAGATCCATCTAATGACCAAACAAACCAACTAGAATCTTCCTCATCTAGATGGCCTCACATGCAGCCTCACTAGATGCCATGTACTCTGTCCTAGTTGAACCAACTGCTAGAGATCTCTACTTCCTTTTGTACCAAGAAACTATTGTCAATCCTATGCTGGATATCCCTCCTAATGTGCTCTTTCTCTCTGATGGACTGCTTGCCCAGTCTGCATCAGTGAAGCCTTGAAGCTTCACTCCTTATATCTTTTCATACCGTAATCCATAATTTGAAGTGCCCCTGAGATATCTCAATATGTTCTTCTCTGCCTTCCAAAATATCTTGGTCAACTTAACCATAGCTCGACTCATCTGGTTAAGTGTGTAGCAAATATCTACTCTAGTGTTCACCAAGTACATGATCGAACACCACAATATGCATGTAAATAGTAGCATCCACTACCTCACCTGAAGTAGCATCCTCCTTCCTCCTGTTTCCTGGAATATGAGTCTCCATGGGTTTACAGCTCTCCATGTGAAACTTTCTAGGAATCTCTTTCATGTACTTTCCTTAAGAAACAAATAACTCACTATCACGTTGCCATATCTCCAAACCAAGGAAATTGTGGAGGATTCCCAAGTCCTTCATCACAAACTCTCTTGCAATATCCTCTTTGCAAGAAATTATGAGTTGCTCATCACCTGTCAAAATAAGGTAATAAAAATAAAGTACGATAATCAAGAACTTACCATCAACCAAAATCTGGTACAGGTTTGCATCTTCTTCACTCTTTGTGAAGCCCAACCTGGTGAAATAGATATCAATCCTGGTATACCAAGCACGAGGTGCTTGCTTCAACCCATAGAATGCTCTCTTGATTCTCCACACATGTGACTCACTATCAAAGGTCTCAAAAAATTATGGCTTCTATATCTCCACTTCTTCCTCAATAATTCCATTGAGAAACACAATTTTCACATCCATCTGATGTATCTTCCACCCCATCTACGTTAAGAGTGCAAGGATAGATCTAATCGATGAGTACCTCGCAACTGTTCCAAAATTCTCCTCAACTTGTGAGAAACCAAGGGCTACAAATCTAGCCTTTTACTTCTCCATATTCCCATATGCTACCTGCTTCACCTTATAGATCCATCTAGATCCAACCATTAACTTTCCAATTGGTCTTGGGACAACTTCCCATGCATTTTTCTTGACGATGGATTCATACTCCTCAACCATGGCGTCAACCAAAATTGGATGTTGCACTGCTACCTAAAAAGAGTATGGTTCTGTCACAATGCACTTCCTCATAAGAGCCATGTATCCAGTAAACCTGTCTAGAGACTATATTTTTTTGTGTAGTAAAGTAGGTGCTCCTACATGTTTTGATGCATCAAGTCTCATCCTATCAGCTACTGTGGTGTGCTTTATATCATGTCTGGTCGATTTCTCTACATGAGTAGTTCCTACCCCTCCATGATCCTCCTCATGTGGCTACTTCACATCTTGAGGTTCATCCTTTGGAATCAAGTGTTCATCATCTGCATGTGAATCAAGCTCCCTCTCAAGGGACAATCGCACGACTTTCTCCTCATAAAATTTTATATCATGTCTCACAGCAATCATTATGTTGTTTGGAAAATACACCCGATAGTTGTGGGGAGTATCAGTGTATTCCTCAAATATCCCAATCTCAATAGTTGGTTATATCTTCTTCGTAGAAACTTTGGTCACATGGCAATAGACAGACGAGCCAAAAATTTTAGAATATGAAACATCAAGTTCCTTAACATAAAAATCATCCTCTAGTGTACTCATGCCAAGTCTCTGATGAGGACTATGATTCTTCACAAATATCGTTGTGTTGCATGCCTCTACCAACACATGCACTGATAGGCCCTGATCATGCAACATCACTCATTTCGCACCCACAAATTTTCTATTCTTTCTTTCTGCAACCCCATTCTATCATGGGTTATGAGGTGCAATCAACTCTCTCTGAATTCCTTCTTTGCTACAAAAGTTCTTGAATTCATTCGAGATGTACTGACCACCATTGTATCCCCTTAGAGCCTTCACATTCTTCATCATATATTTCTCCACTAGTGCTTTAAACTCACAAATTTTTGAGAACGTTTAATTTTTCTTCTACATGAAGTAGATCCAACACTTTATAGAAAAATCATAAAAAGAGATCACATAATACCTATCGTTTGTTGTCAAAGTTATAGAGAATGGTCCGCACATGTCTGAGTGAACTCTCTCAAGAATTGACACTTCTCGATTATCCTTCTCGTGAAAAATGGAATTTGGATACTTCCCCATGGTACATCCATTGCATGTGTCTATCTGCGCAAGAGTACCCTTTGGAAGCTCAATAGAAATCTGTTGTGTGAACTGAAAAACTCTATAGTGTAGATGGCCCAATATCCTATGTCATAACTCACCCTCATCCTAGGGCACCAATTTTTCTACTTTACCTATCAATTTTCATATCCATCTACATCAAGTTTGTAGAGATTCTTCACACAAATCCCAATATTGTTCTCTTATCCTTTGGATTTGTGACAAAGGAATTATTTCCCTTCACTAAAAACCACATCATAACCTTTATCCTCCAACACAGCAACTGAAACTAAATCATTTTTCAAGCCTAGTACATGCATGCCATATTTTAATAAAAAAAAATTACCTAGCTGTCTCTGGAAAGTAACTATACCAATCCCAGTAGTGCTATCCCTCCCATCATCATCCATATTGATATGCATATGGAGATCCTTCTCCTCCAAGCTACTAAAAATTTCTTTGTCTCCCATCTTGTTGAAAGATGCACCACTATCCAATACTAGACACCATGCATGCGATGAGTGAGAAGTCCAACTCAAATTACGATGCTGAAGCCTCACCAGCTGCAGATCCTGAAGCCTTCTTCTTATTTTTCTTTTATGGATAATTAGTGGTGCATTGTCCATGCTCGTGATAGTGAAGACATTTCACTCTAGATATTTCACACTTATTGCCTTCTTTCCCAGTCTCATATTTGGAATAGGATTTCCTTTCCTTCCCCTTCTTTGCCTTACCAGCCAAGGCACAATTTTCCTTATCATCTGTCTTATATAAGGATCCATCCCTGGTACTCCACTAGAATTATTCTTGTACGTAATCTGATCAAAGTCGCTCCCAATTGGCAACTTCTCCCTCCCATTGATAGAGTCTTGATAACTATGCCAACTCTTGCTAAGGGCTAGAAGAGCTAGGCTCACCAAGTCATCATCTACCACAATAATTGGGTCACTCCCAAGCTCATATCCACATTGGACCAACTTGCTTAAAAATTTCAGAATAGTGTCACCTTTCTCGATTTTTATTTTCGTGAGATTGTCCTTTAGTGCCACTTTTATGTGGTCACTGCTCCTCTGAAAAAAATCTATCAAAGCCTTCCACATTGCATATGGAATTGCTTTTCCATGGAGACTTGAGACAATGTGGTCTCATACTCCCTCTAATAAGATCCTCCTCACCTTTGCAACCTTATTTTTCCAAGCATAAAAAAGAGTGGCATCTACTGCTGCGGGTTTGGGAATGTCATTATCAATGAATTATTTCAATCCGTTTTCCTCGAGAACTACCTCCATCATGTCTTTCGATGCAATATTATTAGAACTACCCTCGAGTGCATATTTTGTTGGGAAAAATACTGAGAGGGGGGGGTGAATCAGTATTTACTGCATAATCAAAACTTTTTGCTTTTTCATTCCTTAAAACCCATACGCTACTTTCCTTTAGTAAACTAGCGTATATACGCGGATACCCTTTATGAAACTCGCGTATACACAAAGATCTAGATATGTCATTAAATCTTCACTTGTATCATTCCATCATTCATTTATCAGATGATCAATAAACAGTAAAAATGTGCAGTAAGAACAGAATAAGCCATCACACAAAGCATCACACATGAACACCAGGATTTTTAGGTGGAAACCCAAATCGGGAGAAAACCACCGCTGCAGTTGCTCAGCCTTCAATATTTTATTATAGAGAAAACATCTTACAACATATGTCTTCGTGAACTTGTGTGTGCATGACTCCCTAAGCTCGTTTACAGCCTCTGGAAGGGGAGATCCAGCCCCACGGCTCGTTTACCGGCCTCTCTGGAAGGAGGCTACAACCCCGATCTAGTTTGACCTCACAGAGGGAGCTACAACCCACATTTGAGAGCTACAACCGACCACCTTGGACCACGTTTCATCAATTTTCACCACTTGGATCCAACAACTTCAATAGAACACCACTTGCAGGCCACATTTCATCATATTTCAGGCCCAGACCCTTTCCATGCTAAGCACAAACATACACATCACCAACGAGATACTTATCACTTTGGGTAGGATAAACGAAGCACATGTTAGAACATATGGATATTTCCCGAGGTAACGACAGGCTAGTTTGCATACGCTTTTACTTCACTGATGTCGCGTATATACGCGCTTACGTCCACACGAACAAGCGTATACCTCTGTATGTATTTTATTGCGCATACGCGCTTCCACTTCAGAGAAGCCGCGTATATACGCGCTTCCTCTGCGACGAAGTAGCGTATAGATCTTCAATCATTAAAGAGCAGCATACTTCTTCAGATCAGATGTTCAGTTTAGATTTACCCTTTCACTTCAGACAAATGTTCGCCTCAATTCAGATCTAAGCCTTCCATAATCAGATCTAGTAGATACAAGTACATTTCAGATCTAGATCCCCTTCTTCATCATTGGTGCATCATACATTCAGATTTATCTTCAAGTGTAACCCTTTCCATTCAGATCTACTTCATAGAGAAGTATTCATTCAAGCTCAGACATCTTGCACCCACACCCATGATTTGCATAATGAAATTCTTCTCCTTATATAGGTTTTCCCTTTTCAATACCATGAGCCCCTTTTTCAATACCATTAGCCCAAAACCACATTACTTCCGATGGTATTCCTGGACGGGGTCAATTAGGCAGAACATTACTCAATACAATGGGTCAATACCATGGTGATTACCCCTGGTTTTGCACTTTTAGAGCGCTTTTTCCCATACGCGACTTGGAACGTTCTTTCGAGTGTGCATATTGACTTCCATAGACATATCAGCGTATACTGAGCCATCCTCTTTTTCATCAAGATTTAGCACATCATAAACTTCTTTTCTTCACTGCCTTCTATACACACTGTAGATACATCATATTTAGCTCATCAAGAACATATTCTAGCAAGCACAACTTCATCAAGTAAGTTGTCATCATCTTCATCAAGTGGGTTGCCTTTCAAGGACAACTCTTAGCATCATAATATCAATAAGCATCATATCACATCAGATTTACATCATTTACCAAGTTCATCAAGTCAAGAATAACTTCATCAAGTGGATTTCCATCAAGGACAACACATGTCAACAGTCACATGTCTTCATCTTCATTCAGTGGGTTGCCATCAAGGACAACACTCTGCATCATATTTCCAACATATTCCAATCTCAATCCATTGAAAGTCATCTTGATCCACCTATCGTACCAAATAATGTTTCTAAAATTTCAAATGCTATTGAGGACAAACTCCATTCCTTATCCAGTATATTGATTTAGAAACTTCTATACCATGTATAAATTATACAAACAATATTTATATCAATGGATTCAATCCAATCATGCGATATTCTAAAGCAAGATATTGAATCCTTCTATAAATTAATTGCAGAAAATAAACATGATTTCCAATCAAAACAAGTAAAGAAAGAATCAAATCAAACCACAACACAAATACTTTCCCTAGGAAATATTTCTGCTCAAAACCCCTCTATCTTATTTTTTATATTCACCAAGGAATCGTGAAATAACTAAAATTCATTCTTCTCACAAGAGTCTCCTGCACTCTCACAACTATCTCACACTGTTCTAGACAAAATCGACCAACACTTAACCAATTTTCAGCCTCTTCTCCACCTACCTTTCTTGCATAATTCATGTGGAATTTAATCCCTGTTCTTTAGGAAATTCAGCCTTCCAAAACTGCACAATGCTCATGGGAAATCCTATGGGTTTTTTATTGCATGTGGGTAGCCTATTAATAATACAAATGATAGTTAACATTCCTTTAACCTTTGTCGCGACCGAGTCTCCACTGGAACTAACATGCATGCAAATATTAATATTTAATCATTTGTTACATGACAGATCAATCCATGTGAATTAAATATAATTTAATTCACTTGACCTCTCACTAGTGCAACAATCAGTTACAACTAGTTAAACTGATTTTAGCTCAATTAATTGAGTTAACTAATTTCTCATTCATTAAACTAATGCACTAACTGCAACTTGGACTCAGTAACTAATAGAATCACTCTGCATGCCTCCCCAGCCACCCTCAACTCAAAATTCATGAGCTAACTGAGTTTATCACACTTAGTTAACTATTACAAGGGATTAGCAGTTAAGATTACAATTGATTGTCCAATTTGATGAAGGGTAAATTAAATTAGACACACATTTTTGTTGACTTTTCAACACTCTTTGTCAACAATAAAGGGATTATCAGCTACCCGGATCCTGCCTCTATGGTATTCGAATTTTCTCTTGGCGAGCACCTTCATCATAATATCTACATCCTCATCCTCCGTCGGAATGTATTGGAGTAACATAATCCGTCTCCGTACATAATATCTGAGATGGTGGTCCGAGGTGTCTATATGCTTGGAACTATCAAGGAAGAATGTATTAACCAACATTTTTTTGCAACCTTGATTATCACAATGTATCACCGTCAGATCCATTGGATGATCAAGCAAAGCAACCAAAATATTTCTCTTCCAAATGGCTTCACATGCAGCCTGACTGGCTTCCATGTACTCTGTCTTGGTTGAACTAAGTGCCGCAGATCTCTGCTTCCTGATGTACCAAGAAACTGTTGTTGATCCTATGCTGAAGATCCCTCCTGATGTGCTCTTTCCTTCTGATGGAATGTCTATGCAATCTGCATCGGTGAAGCCTTGAAGCTTCGCTCCCTCTATCTGTCTGTACCATAATCCATACTCTAGAGTGCCCATGATATATCTCAAGACATGCTTCTCTGCCTTCCAAAAGAGATTGGTTGGATTAAACATAGCTTTACTCAGCTAGTTAACTGCGTAGAAAATGTCTGGTCTAGTGCTCACCAAGTACATGAGGGAACCGACAAGCTTCCTGTAAACCATAGCATCCACTACCTCACCTGAAGTAGCATCCTCCTTCCTCCAGTTTCCCAGAAGAGGAGTCTCCATGGGTTTACATCTCACCATGTGAAACTTTCTCAGAAACGTGCTGGTCTACTTGCCTTGAGAAAAAAATATCGCACCATCAGGCTGCCATATCTCCAAACCAAGGAAATAGTGAAGGATTCCCATGTCCTTCATCTCAAACTCTCTTGCAAGATCCTCTTTGCAAGAAATTATGAGTTTTTCATCAGTTGTCAAAATAATATCATCAACATAAAGTACGATAATCAAGAGCTTACCATCAACCAAAATATGGTACAGGTTCGCATCCACTTCATTCTTCGTGAATACGAACCTGGTGAAATAGCTATCAATCCTAGTCTACCAAGCACAAGGTGCTTGCTTCAACCCATACAATGTTGTATTCAGTCTACACACATGCTCATTGTCAAAGGTCTCAAAACCTTCTAGATGCTCTATGCCACACTTCTTCCTCAATAAATCCATTGAGAAACACAATTTTCCCGTCCATCTGATGTATTTTCCACCCCTTATACTCTAAGAGTTAAAGGATAGACATAATCAATGAGTACCTCCCAATTGGTCCAAAAGTATCCTCGTAGTAAACCTCATCAACTTGTGAGAATCCTTGGGATAAAAATCTAGTTGTGTACTTCTCCACACTCCTATCTTCTGCCTGGTTCAACTTATATATCCATCTAGATCCAACCATTGATTTTCCAACTGGTCTTGGGGCAACTTCCCATGCATTGTTCTTGACGATGGAGTAATACTCCTCAACCATGGTGTCAACACAAATTGGTTGCTGCACTACTACCTCAAAATAGGATGCTTCTATCACAATACACTTGCTCATAAGAGCCATGTATCTAGAAACCTATCTGGAGATTGTCTCTGTATGTGTTGTAAAGTGGGTGCTCCTACATGTTCTGCTGCATCAAGTCTTAAAATATTAATTTTTTTGGTGGGCCTTATACCATGTCAGGTGGATGGCTCTACATGTGTTTTTTCTACAACTCCATGATCTTCAGCATTTTTCTACTCCACATATTGAGGTTCATCCTTTGGAACCAAGAGTTCCTCATATGCATGCAAATCAAGCTCCTTCTCAAGGGACAATCACATGGCATTATACTCATAAAATTTTATATCCGGTCTCACAATAGTCATCCTCTTGTTTCGCAAATACACTCGATAGTTTTGGGGAGTATCCGTGTACCCCACAAAAATCCCAATATTATTTTTTGGTTCTATCTTCTTCTTGGTATCTCTCGTCACATAGCAATAGATAGATGAGCCAAAA
This sequence comes from Pinus albicaulis, assembly GCA_034641835.2. Classification (NCBI taxonomy): domain Eukaryota; kingdom Viridiplantae; phylum Streptophyta; class Pinopsida; order Pinales; family Pinaceae; genus Pinus; species Pinus albicaulis. The sequence continues at coordinate 1,122,756,102 of CM076574.1, forward strand.
ATTTTAAAATATGAAAAATCAAGTTTCTTACTAGAAAAATCCTCCTCCACTGTACCCATGCCAAATATTCAATGAGGAATACAGATTTGCACAAATACCATTGTGTTGCATGCCTCCACCCAAAAATGTAAAGGTAGGCCCTGATCATGCAACATCGCTCATGATGCACCAATAACTATTCTATTTTTTCTTTCTGCAACCCCATTTTGTTGTGGATTATCAGACACAATCAACTCTCTCTGAATTCCTTATTTTTTGTAGAAGCTCTTTAATTCATTGGATATGCATTCACCACCATTGTCGCTCCTTGGAGACTTCACATGCTTCCCTGTATCTTTCTCTGCCAGTGCTTTGAACTCACAATATTTTGAGAATATCTAATATTTCTTTTGCATGAAGTATATCCAACACTTTCTAGAAAAATAAACAACAAAGATCACATAATACCTCTTGTTTCCTATCAAATCTATAGAGAATGGACCACACATGTGTGAGTTAACTCTCTCAAGGATTCCTGCTGCACAGTTCTCCTTTTCATGAAACGTGGCCTTTTCATACTTCCCCATGGTATATCCATTGTATGTGTCTATCTGCGCAAGAGTACCCTTGGAAGCCCCATAGAAATCTATTGCATGAACTTCAAAGATCCATTATGTAGATGGCCCAATCTCCTATCACATAACTCACCCTCATCCCAACCCACCACTTTGTCTGCTTTACCCATCAATGCTACGCAACCATCTACATAAATTTTGTAGAGATTCCTCACACAAATCCAAATCTTCTTGACTTGTCCCGTGACTTTATGATGAAGGAACACTTTCCCTTGACTGAAAACCACATCATAATGTCTATCCTCCAACATAGAAACCGAAACTAAATTATTTTTCAAGCCTATTACATGCATGAAATCTTTTAATAAGAAGGGTTTACTTGAGTTTCTCTAGAAACTAACTATACCAATCCTAGTAGCCCTATACCTCTCGTCATCACCCATTTTGATATGCATCTAGAGATCCTTCTCCTCTAAGCTATCGAAAATTTATTTGTCTCCCGTCATGTGGAAATATGAATCATTATCCAAGCACCACACTGATCCCATCGCACTAGACATCATGCATGTGACGAGTCAGAAGTCTAACTCAAATTGTGAAGCTAAAGCCTCACCGGCTGCACATTGTGAAGCCTTGTTGTTCTTCTTCTTTTGTGGAGAATTATTGGCATATTGTCCATGCTCGTGACAATGAAAATATTTTACTCTAGAGATGTCACGCTTCTTGCCTTCTTTGTCAGTCTCATATTTGGAATAGGATTTATTTCCCTTCCCTCTTATTTTTCTTACCATCCAAGGTTTAATTTCCTCATCATCTGTCTTAGATGAGGATTCATCCCTGGTATTCTACCTGAATTCTTCTTGTACCAAATCCAACCAAAGTTTCTCCCAATCTGGTAGCTTCTCCCTCCCATTGACAGATTCTTGATTACTATGCCAACTCTTCGGAAGGCCTAGAAGAGATTAGCTCACCAAGTCATTATTCGCTACAGTAATTTAGACACTCCCAAGCTCATCTCGACATTGCACAAACTTGGTTAAATATTTCGGAATAGTGTCTCCTTTCTCCATTTGATTTTCTTAAGCTTGTCCTTCAATGCCAATTTTCTGTGGTCATTTCTACTCTGAAATAGATCCGTCAAAGCTTTCCACATTGCATATGGATTCGCTTTGCCATGGATACTTGAGACAATGTGGTCTCGTACTCCCTCTAATGAGATCCTCGTCGCCTTTGCAACCTTCTTTTGCCAAGTATCAAGAAGAGCGACATCTACTGCTGCAGGTTTGGGAATGTCATTATTAATGAATTCTTTCAACCGATTTTCCTCCAGAATTACCTCCATCGTATCTTTTCCTACACTATAATTATAACTTCCCTCGAGTGCATATTGCAATCTCAAGCCATTGAAATCCATCTTAATCCACCCATTGCACCAATGAATATTTTTGCAAATTCGAATGTTATTCAGAACAAACTCAATTTCTTCTCAACTATAGTGATTTCTTGTGATTCGATACCATGTAGAAATTATGCAAAAAATATGTATATCAATGGATTAAATCTGATCATGCGATATGCTAAATAAAGATACCAAATAATTATACAAATTAGTCACGGAAAATAAACATGATCACCACTCACAACAAGTAAAGATAAAAGAAAATCAAGCAACAACACATATATTTTCGCGGGGAAATATTGTTGCTAAAAACCCCTCTACTTTCTATTGTATATTCACCAAGTAATCTTGAAACAATTACAATGCACTCTTCTCTCAATAGTCTCCTACACTCTCACAACTGTCTCACACTAATCCGGACAAAATCGACCAACACATAGCCAATTTTCAGCCTTTACTTAGCCTACATTTTGTGTGCAAATCATGTCTAATGCAATCCCTATTATTTAGGAAATTTAGCTTTCCAAAACCACGAAATGATCATGGGAAATCCTATGGGTGTCTTACTACATGCGGGCAACGGACTAATAATACAATTGATAATTAAAATCCCTTTAACCTCTGTCTCAACTATGTCTCCACTGGAACTGACATGCATGAAAATATTAATAGTAAATCAACAGCTACATGACAGATCACTCCATGTGAATTAAATATTGTTTAATTCACTTGACCTATCACTAGTGCAACAATTAGTTACAACTAGTTAAACTGATATTAAATCAATTAATTGAGTTAACTAATTTCTCATGCATTAAATTAATGCACTTACTGCAACTTGGACTCAATTACTAATAGAATCACTCTGCATGTCTCACCAACCACCGTCAACTTGAAATTCACGAGCTAACTGAGTTTATCACACTCAGTTAACTATTACAAGCTATTATGAGATAAGATTACAATTTATTGTCCAATTTAATTAATGGAAAATTAAATTAGACCCACATTTGTTGTTGAATTTTCAACAGGAATAATGAGGGTTAAGGAGAATATAACATGACAAGAAGTAGAAGTATGAAGAAGAATGAATGTAAGGTGTCACAATGGAAGAAATGACAGCCATATAGGCTGAAGAGAAGATATATGATCAACCAACAGTAGGAGTGATTGAACACGTGTAGGATCTGGAGCTTCCTCAGTATATTGAGGATTTGATTGAAGTTACAGATATGGAGTTGGGACTAGAGCTAGAAGGTGAGAATGTGGGCCTCATGCCCAACACACAATAGGTTACTATTCAAACTCGGCCACCTCCAGCTGCAGGACCAACCCCGAGCAAGGAAAGGGAGATAGTCCTTGTCGATGATTATTTCGTGATGGATGTGAAAAATATATCATTTGATAAACTCCATAAGAATATTGTACAAATGTGGAGAAATTACCTCCCTAATGATCATGCATCACCTACATTTATGAGATAAATGGTGATAGTGGCACACACTAGCAATAATCCAAACATTATTTTCAAAGCCAACTTGGCCTTTGCAAGTGCACCGAAATCTAACACTTAGTATTTTTTTCCAAGAATAAACCATTGGCACACAATCTATAGGTTGTTCGGAAAGAGATTTAACAGCTCTATGCAGCACCATAAAATGCATCATCTGTACAATTTTATTTGGAGGTGATAAAAGAAATGATACTTGTTGAAGTATTCACACTTGCAGACTCTATGTGAGACCTCTATGAGGAGCTAGGAACCGTACATAATATAAGTATCCACTTAGATGACTTGCAACGACAGAACGGAGAGTTTTTCAAGATCCCCATCAATGTGCAAGTTACCATGACCATTGTGCATTATTGGAAAATTTGATACAAAGGGACACCCCTTACACTGGTCAAGAAGATGAAGCCGCAAGCAAAGCTAGATAAAGTGATAGTTCATATTTTTATCTAGAACAATATGTAGCTCGCCTCATTCGTCAGAAACATTTAGGACTCATATGTATGGGTATATAATAGTTTGGATTTCATGGTCAGAACCCACGAGATCCCATCAGTTGGCACACTCATGAAAACCAAACGCAAATGAAAATTCTAGAAGGAGATTGATAAATACATGGAGCAGCTGAAGCAGATTGCCACCTAGAAGGAGTTGGAGCTAAATAGGCAAAACATGTCGACCTACATCAGGAACCCTATTCAGATTATAACAATGTTTCTTCGGGTTTAGAATGAGGTTCAGGCCAGTTCCATAACATTGTATCCAGATGCTATGGAGGCAGGAGTCCGCTTCCAACATGACACTATCATGCAGTTTCGGGAGACCCTAGAGCAGTACCGAGCTTGGGATCAATATGTGACCTAGAGGTATCAAGTCAAAGTTTCTCATATTGACTTCACCCCAACTCTAGTATCATATTTTTTTTTCTTATTGAGTTGTCAACTTTTCTCTACCTAATTTTGTCTTATATAGGTACAAGTGGAAAATGTAATAGTATTCCTAATTATTGTAAAAGTGAAATTCCAAGTGTCCTTGTTTTAATGTGAAGAGTCATATGTATTTTAATGAGTTATTTTGTGCGATGTTGAAGACTCTTGAGGGGATTCCAAGAGTCAAAAATTGGGTATGCCAAGATTCACCCCCCTTTTTTATAAATATATCCTCATAACGGTATGTAAAAGGATCTTGGGAGCCAAGATTTTGGCTAGGCTTAGGCTTAGGAAGGTCTCGGGAGTTTTGTGTGAACCTTGGCTTCTTCGTAGTGTAGAGGGGAGTATACTTCTTTGGAGGAGCAAGTGTTTTAGACTTCGTGTTCCACTATAGGGGTAAGCAGCTTGTCAAATTTTGTATGTATGATTGAAACTATCACATTTAATAAAACTAAGAGTCGACACACTTTCATGCATATATTGTGAATATAGTACGACAAATCTTGTTGTATTTGTGATGTATGTTATTTAAGTTATGCATATGCATATGAAATATTTCGTTTGCATTTGTATGTATCTTTTTCGATGCGTGTTGATGTGTTTGTCCATCACCTTAATTTGTGCACGATTTCGCTGGTTAGTTCTTGCGATGTTTTCTCACACGTGTGTTCCTGCCAAGTTGCCTACTATTACAGGCTTCCAAGGAGGGTACATTATTTTCCCTTGACATGTTGGAACCATCATAAATTGCACTTCACTCCCTTTGGGGTCACACACTTTTTCTCACCAAAGACACCCTACACCATTTTATTTGTTTTGCAAACCAAAGAAGATCACCCACTATTGGGAATCCTACTCCAAATGGTGTGAGGTCATGTTTGGACTTCTTATGACGGAGGTCCCCTGAATGTTGGAAGGCCAAGAATCGTCAACACTTATCTTATTCTTTTATACTACCACAATATATGATATAAGATAAATCCTAAATCGAAGCTTACTTAATAATTGATCAACATAAGTAAGACTAATATTGGAAAATTACAAGCAGTACAACCATAATGAAAATACATTGGTAAAGCGATAGGAAAACCTTCATTAGATATTATGTATGATAGAGTGATTATTTTAATACGTAATTCTAAATAACCAAGAAATAACTACTAAAAAAATAAATAGTATAATATATAGCTACTAAGTTCATTTAAAAATAATAACTCTATTTCTCCACTACTAAGGAAAAACTTATAGAAGAATTTTGAAATGTGTTTTTCCTTAAAAGTATGAGAACAATAAATTCTTTGGCTAACCATCCCAATGATACATGTAAAGATAAATACCATAATATATATATCGTAGTGGATAATGCATTAATACAAACTATAAATTAGAATAGAATAAGTGGCACAAGAAAGTATGTTTGTGAGAATAAAGGCAACCAGGAAAAAAGATCGATTGGTAGAAACTAGATGGGGAATGATTGATTATTGGATTAGCTAATAGTACTAAATGATGGATTATTGGATTAGTTAATACTACTACATGAAGAAGAAAAAAATTATAATCATCCCTTAGAAATTTACACAACCAATTTCATACGGAGAATATTAAGAGAATAGTATTACTCAGAGGTTACAACTCGAACCAGAGCGAATTATACATAGTCATACTAACCTATGATTCCTTGGAGAGTTTACAATACCAAAAAATTTAATGTTTGGATGTTCAATATTTAACGTAAATAACATTAATCTCTTGAATTCCAGACTCATAGTAGTCCGAAAAAGTACAGATTCATCAATAGTACAATTGAAGAGGACATTGGTCATAAGCGGACTATGACAGAATTGGATAATTGAAACATTTCAACCACAATGTGGAAGAATATCGCAGTTTAATCCTAGTCTTAGAGGAAACAGGGTCACCATAATGCCTTTGCCATAATAGTTGCAAGCATCCAAAGGTATTGTAGTAAGCATCGACCTATGAACTTCAAATAGGTATCAGGGATTCCGACCAAGTTTGTGTTCACAATTTGAAATAGAAAACCCTAGTATGGAGGGAAAAATCGTACCTGTCATATAAGCCACCAAAGAAAAAGATATTAGGAGTTATTCTAGACACCAAAGTAAATATATCCAACAAATTATTAGGGTCGTATAGGTTACCTGGCGCCAGTGAGGGCTCGGTCCTCAATCTTATACAAATGGTATACATGCTTTTAGGGATAAAGCGAAAATGGAGAAGAATCACGAAAAACGCCCTTTCAGAAGCCAGTGGTAATTAAGAGCAAAATTAATGTCAGGTAAATAATCGGAGTTGTCCCAGCCATATTCCCAAGACTGAGGAAGGGAAGTTATATAAATTGAGTAAGGGGAATAATATATTTTATATTAACTCGGCTATAGATTGCAAAGAATTTCCTTGCTACCTTCAAAATAACAGATATCATTAATATCCTGAGAAAAAGAATAAAAAATAAAAATAGAAAGGAGAAGAGAGACAGAAGCTCCGAGAGATAGTGCCTGAAGAAAATAAAAGAATCAAACCAATATCAAGGGAGTTACTTCTCCCATCTTAGAAATCCCTTGGAAATTATTCGAGGCTGTGAAATCGGACACTTGAATTATCTGTCACGGTATAAATTAAATTTTAACAATAAGAATTATTGGAGAAAGATTATTACCTGAGGCCGCCGAGACCGACCTGGTGACCAGCGATATCCAAACCTCGGCCCCTTTTTAGACCCGAAAATGAAGGCGTTGGCATCATAAGTTAACAAAAAGAAAAGAGAGAAACAAATGGAAAGTGCATGAACAAAATGATACCACCTGCTCAGGTGTCTACAAGCTACCACTTTATGTGAAGTCACATCATATAGCTCAGGTACAATCAATATATCCATAAATTTCGCAGACTTTGAATTTCATGGAATCCAAAATCATACAAGAAATTATTAAGTGTTGTTCCTAGGCACCTTAATGTCAAACATTCGTAATATCAAACTACATATTTAGATTGTGCCATACATGTTAATTAAAATCACTCTTTCTTAAGAGGACATTCATAGAATTAAGATTACGAAAATTAAATGTTGACCAATACCTTAAAGGAGAATGCATGGGTAATACATGACGCTATCTAAAATCATGGGGTTTGACCATAACCGAATTATAATATCTCCACGAAACCTAGAGAGTATTCAAATATGCAAGAATGAGTTCCAGAAGAGATTGTGTAAGTCTCGAGCACACCAAAGTGGATGTAGTAAGACAAAAGTACATAAATTATATTTGGTAAAATGGAGTAAAGTTAACCCTATTGAAAAATCACCCTCATCAGCGTGTGATGTTTATCAAACATATGATTGACTAGTGTAGTTAAAATAATACTAAATGTATTGTAGTCCTCGTACAAAGCAAAGATATGGATTTTACAAACCAATATCAGCTCTTTACAACAAAGTAGACTCGTTATTGTAAAGATAAAAGAACAATAAACATAAATTCTAAAGTCATAGTCTAGTGAGTAAGTCAGAAAAAAAAAAAAAAAAAAAATTGTATGAAATTAGGGTATGTTACAAATGGTATGAGAGTTGTAGGGTTAATATTAGGGTTTATCAGTTAGTCAATAACTCTAAGACATAAATTAGAATTGTTAGATTGCGCTTAGGTACAAATAAAAGATGAAGTATTACTTCATAAAATATAATTATAACAAAGAGTAAATGAATGGGAAAATCGACACTTACTGAGTAGTGTAATATTCCAAGAGTTGGTGCTAAATGTAACTAAAGTACAAATAATAATTAGTAAAGGTTGAACATGAAGTTCAAGGAAGCCACTGTAAATTAGTGATAACATACTTCAAAGTGAATTTAGCCCACACTCAAATAAGGTGGATACAAGGGGGTAGAGGAAACAATTAGAAAGGAAATATCACAAAGGTGTAAAATCAGTTTTCACAAACTAAAACATTGATTAGAGCATAATTTAGAAATGATCTAAGGCCTTCTATAAGATACAAATTGTTATTGTTGCAAAATATGTTGTATCAGATGAAAAGGGAGATATATAAAATAATTTGTGGGCTATGATAAGTTATAAATCGGGGAAAAAGTGATCTTTTATAGGTCAAATCCAAACCTAAACAAAGAAATGATGGTAACAATAGATTGGTTGGGGTAGAATTATATGTGAAAAGACACACAAGAGTGAGAAGTAGTATATAAAAAAAAATTTGTGTTTTTAATTTCTGAAGGATAGAACGAAAAACATAATGACAAAGAAATGTTTTAAATAATCTATATAACTAAGTATATATCTATAATTGTATGAAAATTAAGAGGCATCCTTACGCATAATCATGATATGAAATATTGTTCTATTCGAGAAAGAGATATAGTGGAATGGAAATTTAAGAAACCGTCTTATCGTAAATGGCTTGCATAATCCTTATATGCTAGCAAGTCAATGTAAAGCGGTACAATAATTAGCATTATGAATGAAAAATATAGTGAGAATACAAGAAATTAAATTATTATTCTTATGGACAAATTATGTTCAAACCAAGTTGTGCACATATGCAATCCAATAAGAAACATTTGACCCTAGGAAATAGAAGCAAACAATACATACATAAAAATAAAAGACAATGTAAGGTCTATAAATACCAATATAATGAAAATAAAGTGTAGCACAATACAACATATACTAAAAAAATGAGTTTTTTTAGCATAATTAAAATTAATGTTGGCACAACTAAAAAATTCCTATCAATGAAAAAGATGTTAACAGCTCAAATTTCAGTAATTGATTCCTTGATGGACTAGAAAATTCAAGTTCAGGTGTATGACTATTCTAAATAATGGGATTACATACCGTAACTAATAAAAAACTATATATTACTAGGCAATAAAACATGTAAAATTATATGCACAACAAAATACTTAAGCTAGGAGTACAATGGCCCCAAATAGGACATAAATTCTTGATTTATGAGGATGAAGGCGGAAATGATCCATAGACATATATAAAATATAAGATAAAGAATTTGTAACTAAAAGATTTTGTTGACAAGGAAATTCCTTAGGAAAGTGTGGAAATAACATAGGTGAAGGAAATTCTAAGTATGTGATATATATGCATGACGAGATAGAATACCACTATAAATTGCGGCTCAAGAAAATAATTAATTCATGAAAATAATAAATTTGGTAGACAAGTTGGAGATTATCAAGATGAAAATAATAATAATAATAGTGGCATTTTAATTCCCAATAGAACTAAATAAATAGGAAGGCACTCAAAGATATTGGTTAATAGATGAAAAAAAAACCTATCAGCCATATACAAAAAGGGATACACATAAAATCGACCAAAGCTAAAATAAAGAGTGAAAACATGTAATTCCTTAAGAAAAAGTGTAATAGACCCTAAAAAGGGCAAGAAACCCATGGCTTGACATCAATATTAGGAATTAAAGGGTCTCACAATTGTATGCTATTAGACGGAAATATTGGTTTTTCATTAGGAAGTTCACAAATTATATTTTTAATGGAGAAAGAATGTCCATAAAAAGGTATTGATTACAGTAATGTCACTGGTTAAACTCGAAATGCTAATTTAAATTCATAAAATAACCTCACAAAGTGTTAAGATATTTTATAAGCTTATATGAAGAAAAATCCCTAATTGATGTATCGATGCATGTGTGTGTGCAAGAGAAGTTGGAAAAAAGAGATGAAAATACTTACATTAACTTGATGGCTGTTAAGATAGGCCATGTATATAAAAATTCAAATGGATGAGACTCCACAATTATAAACAGAGTTAATATTAAATCTTTATAAAAAATTTCCAATGTAGGCCACATTCATAGAAAAAGAAAAAAAGTGTGGTAGATCTCTAAATTTGCATTTTGTTGTTTTTACCATGAAATTGAAGTCAGTCGATATACCTCTTAAATGATCTAATGAGTCATATTGTTAATTATTTAGTAAGTTTCCTCATACTTTTGACTGTTGGCGGAGAGGTAGGGAACAAGTGGAGACCACTCAATATGGACTTCATAATATTTCATAATATGCTTATTGTATGTTAGAAGTTGGATTGGTGCTTGTAAGTGCGGAGTCGTCTTGCAATGCGTCACTATAAAATTAGTTAAAGTACGATCACCAAGAGTGGGTTTTTATTACAAGGAATAAGAGAATGATAAATTTGACTAGGAGAAATGGTCCTAATGAGGAAACATCATGTAAGGGATAGATCAACCAATCATTCCAAGCCAACTGGAAATAGCATATAACGTACTTGAGCGCTCTTCCCTTTGCATATTTTTCCATTCCATGAACAATTAGAGAGAGGAAAAAGATTGCAAGTGACCGAGGAGCTTCAAACCTCAACCCACTACTACTACATGACAATGCTATAGGAAGTCTTGTAACTACTACAAGAATTCTATGACTGCTACAGGAATAGACAAAGTGCACTACCAGAGGGTAGAGGAGGGATATGGATGAAACCAAAGGCCAAATTGGTTCAGTAAATTCCAATTTTTACCTTAGAGAATTAGTTTCAGAGGTGAGTTCCCATCACCTCCTATATCCATCATAATTTCACACAAATTATCCTAGAAAATTTGCAGTCAATAGTAATAAAATTGTGAAATTGAAGGGTATGTGTGAAGGAAATATAGGGTCAATATATAGATTTGGAGTGATAAGAAGGTTTGTGACCCTCGTTTACCATTGAATTAAATATTAAGGCCGTATAAAAAAAAAACATGTTTCCTACACCTAGTCAAATAGAAGTAAGAAGAGATGGAGGGTGGGATCAACAAGAGAGAACCTACAGACACCAAAATGATTCATTTCCACCCACCTCTAGCAGATATCTTTAGGAGACATCACTAACTAGGTTTCTTTGAATTTTTAAAACGATATGATGATGAATTTTCCTTTGAGTTTTATATGGCTTTGAATTCCAAATTATATGTTAGTTCCAAAACTGTAATAAGAGTGTTATCCATAACCACAAGTCATGAATTGATAAGAAAAAGTAACCACACTTCCCCTAGGAAAAATGGAACATGGAAGAGAGGACCACTAGTTCCACTACAAAGAAGAATTTATTTAGGTCGAGGGAGAGACACATGGAAGATAAAAATGGGGTTAAGAGAGAGAGTTTTCCTTACCCATGAGATGAGGTAGCCTTTAATATATTAACATACATCTCCTATGAAGGAATATTATGTGTAGTGTATAGCTATCACTTTAGGCTATTGCATGGGCTCAGATACCAAGAAAATATCACCCTTAGCAAAATATTTAATGTACCTTACTTTCTCTTCTAGAACATTAGGTACATGAGCTAGAAAGTCAGAGAGGGGAAACATCAAAACTTCTCCCATCATGGCCTTATTAAGCTGATAGTGGAGGATTCCCTTAACAACTTGCGAATTCCCATCCCATGGTCCAAGTTAGGATATATGGATAGAGAGGCACTAATAGTAACCCATATAATTACTGCTAGGGAAACCCCTATATCTAGCATTGGGGGTAGGAACACCAGATCAAAGGAAGAGGAGACAAAGAAGACAACATAAATGAAAACAAATGAAGAGAAAGAAGAAGAGGAAGAGGTAGAAGAAAGAAATGATATATGGGCCTCTAAATTAGACATAAATTAACACCCATCTAACCTTTCTTAGTCATATAAAATATATATTAAATATCTACTTCTACACTTAATAACACTTTTTTATGCTCTAATATGTTCTTAGGAAGGCTGAGAGATAATTGCATATTTGTGCCTAATATTATTTATTTTTGTAGAATATTGTGAGAATATTGGGAAGATTATGAAGATTTGGAGAAGGAAATAATTTAGGGACTTGCTCCCTACTACTAGAGGATAAATATTGGAAAATAAATGAGAAAAATATCAAAAAATTATTCAGAAATTCTAGAGAGATTCTAGAACTTCAATGATTGAGAAAATCTAGGACTGTGTTCCCTTCCATTTACAACAAACTACTAGTGTTGGGAACCAGATCAACTATTTGAGGGATTTTGGAGGGGAAAGATTCCTCCATTCAAGGGAAATGCTTCTTCATAATTTTTTATAAGTACCAATTCGAATTTGCCTCTACGGAAATTTATTGTTTAGTCTTATTGTGGAGAAAACTTGTTGTTTAGAAGCTCCCCTTTATTTTCTTGCAGGGATGCACTTGGACTAATTCAATAATGAATATTGGTGCCATTTTAAGCTTTTAAGGCTTGGTTTCTTCCATAGGAATATGATTCCTCCTTGGGCTTAGCCATCCTAGGAGCCTCAAAGCCCTCTTGCACAATTTCTTTATGTTATTTTCACTTTGTATTCACATGCATATGTTATTTTTATTTTGCATATTTATGTATTTATTATTGTTTCTTTTCTTGATGTAGGATTGAGGTAGATGATTTAAGTGAGTTATTTTTCAATTTTTTTATGGGTTAAAAAGAATTATTCATCTTTAGAATAATTTTGGAAGGTCATATTAATCATTAAGATACTTGGGATTAAGGCTTGGTTATCATGTTCTGAGCTAAAGGTAAGAATAGAACTCTCTATAATCACAAACCATTCACTATTTCCTCTACGAAGCTCTGTCTCCAAGTACCATTTAGTAGGCACCCTTCCCAATGTGTGAATAAACATATGAACCCATTCAGGTCTTGGTTCTACACCACATATCCGATTCGATCATGCCAAATTTTTTCATGGATCTTATTTGCTAGAGTATACATCCTCCATTTTAATGACTAGACATTCAAACTGCAACCTCAAGGTGCGTGAAAATTCCTCCCATTTTCTCATATTCCCCTTATGTGTTTCCCATCATCTTTCTAGAGTAGCACGCAAGCCAAGATCCAAAGCAGGGAATATGTGTCCTTCAGGAACAGTCCTTTCCAGCTCTCCTATAAACATGTTAGCATTAGTGAAGCCATCATAGTGTGGTAAATCACACACCTCATATGTTATACAATGCAGGGATCGGGTCACACGATTGTAGGGAAGTGTAGACACCTCATGTAGCTGGTTCTGCCAATTTTCTAGTTCTTCATCAAAGTTTGAAAAAAAAAGAGAACTATCCTTCTCCCATTTAATATTACCATATGTTGTTGGATTAGTCCAATCTTCCTCATGCAAAGTTAGCTTATATATTTGATTGATCTCATCCTCAATGTGCATTGGAATAGTATACCTTAAGCCTTTTGTAGGATCAAGAGGAATGATTACCCTGACTCCACTACTTTCAAATTCTCTTCTCCTTCTCTTTTGATTAACTGCACCATCCATGTCAATGGCCCAATCCAATCCTAGAAGTCCTGGATAGGGATCAGTATCATCTACAATTTTGTATGAATTCAAAGTCTACCATCACCATAACACCCTCTATACTGACAACAACTTTCGATAGTGTCCCCAAAGGAATGATCTTAAGTTGATTAGCCATGTGCAATTGGATGGTATATTATTCCAGATTTGGCTCTCTCATGTGCTGCCATGTTTTCTTAGGCAGGAAATTAGCATCTGATCCCAGATCTAAAATAACTTTATCCATTTCATAAGCACCAATTTGCACAGTCATACACATCTCCCTACCCATTCTCTTCTTGTTCTTCTATTTTCTATTGATTGTTCGTTGTTCTACCATGGGTTGTTATTTCTATGTCCAGTTATCTATTAATGCCTATAGGTTTTTGACAACCTTATTATTGTGCATCAACATTATACATTCTTCTAGAAATGGTTTAATCTGCTCATCTCCTCATGCTTCCTTCAGTGTTGTACCAAATTTTTATGTACTTCCTTCTTCAAATTATTTTCGTGCTTCAATAAAGGCTTATTTTGCGTGCTGAAGATTAAACCCTTCTTTATTTTCAAGTTATTTATGGATCCATACATTAGTGGCAGGTTGCTTTCCCTTTTCATCATTGGTAGCTAAACCAATCCTGGTAACTACATTGACACATGGATCTTCTTCATGAGTTTCTATGCGAACCATCTAAATATTTTACATTGGGGTGTTCTTTTCCTACATTTTGGCAATCAGAATAGGACAATGTTATATAACATGATAAAATTGTCAACAATATCTGCAGGATTTTCGTTATGGATTTGGACAGTCACACGCATAATGACCAGCATATCCACAGTTATAGAAAGTCACTTCTCCTCTTCCTTGGTCGGCTGATGCACCTCCTCGGCCTCTTCCTCTCCCTTGGAATCCTCTGTGACCAGAAGGGAATGTTGGTGATGTATCCTCAACCTGCATCCTATATATCTCTAATTTATCCAACATCATATCATAGCTATGACAATGATGCACATCATTCCCTAATGACGAACACAACTTCAAAAATAATTGCTTCAAGTCAGATTGATATTTTCTGATCCTTAGGAAAGAATATGTGTCATGTAATCCAACAATTTGATAAATACTACACCATACAGGATTCCTCAATGGACTAGGACCTTTAGCACTTAGATAATTGTTGAAGACAAGACATTGGTCTTTATGGTGCCAAGAAAATTTGTATTTTCTACACCACACCTCTGTGTAGACCTACTTTCCTTTTTCGTTACGCAGACTTTGAATCTCCAGATGCATGGCTTCCAACTGATTATGAATCTGTTGAGTTCCCAACACAATAGGTGTTGGGGTAGCCTCTACTTTCATTGCAACTTCCACAACTTGAGCTTGTGTGGAAATATTTTTCTTACCTAATAGCTGGCACAGATATGGGGAGAAAAATAGCAATGAACCATTCTTTATGTTGAGTGTCATCAATAAAAAATCTACCATCTATGATGGTGTGCTTGAGCCTTTGATCGGCCTCCAAAAAAGATTCATTAGGCCCCTGAAAAATATTTGTTAGGGTCCGTGATTTGGCTGATTGGCAAGCCAAATGACAGTGTAACATCAAACCATTCTTTGGAGCTGAAGGACCTAGCCTTCCTGGACTCAGAGAGGGCTCTCTCTATTTTTGTAAGGGATATCTGTGTGTTTGCTTATTGTGTTCTGATTTTAGGTTAGTTATGAAGTAGGTTTTTGGTTTTTGTTTTTAGGTTGCGAGGGATGAACTGATCAAAGATATAAGGTAGGTAAAAATATGTGAGATAAAATGGGCTATGGGGTCGAAGAGGTCAAGAAAGCTTTCAGATGGTGATACAAGGTTGTTGAAGGGACGATTTGATTCGAGGTAAAATGGATCTTTGGGCAAACTAGGGTAAGATGGACATCAAGTTTGTGAATAAAAAAGGGTTTCAAGCACAAATAGTTTAATAGCTAACATAAACATGGTAGGGAAAACCATTAATCATGAGAAATGTAACTTTAAGCTAATCAATGCATAGAAATAAACATTCAAGCCATGCATAGAGATATATAATTCTCTAACTTTAGGAAATGGCTATTAGACTTTGGGGGAATACACTTAAGGTAGAAAAACAACTCAAATCACTATGCCAGAATTCCTAAACTCAGTACTTCAAGCTATTGGGCACTTTGAAAACAATATTTGCATACTCTTAGGCAAAGCGTAAGATTAGAACAATACCTCCTTGGTTCAACAAATGACAATCTACTCAGTCAGAGAGAAGTTTCATAAATGGAGCTATGGCTAGCCATGAGTAAGCAGGGCATACCATAAATCATACTTAGCATGCATAAAACCATGAATGAAACCAAAAAACAATATTCTTAAGTTATTGAAGAGAAATCAAGAATTCCTTAATGTGACTAAGAATGAGGAAAACATGGAAGCTATAAAGAAATAGGAAATTTGAGGTGCCTCCAAGAGCATGTCTCAAATTTTTTCTCTACTATCCTATAGCAATCAAGAACATGGATTTATGAATGAAAACTAGGAAAAAAAACAGAGAGAGAGACACTATACCATTCTACCAAGTCATGGAATCCAACAACAATCCTCTTTCATCATCCAAGAACATCCAAGAGACTGTCCAAAAGCATGAGACAAGTATTTCTTCCAAAGCTTATATGAAAATCTATTACTTCTATCCATCAAGTTCAGCCTTGGTTACCATGAAAGCCTTTGGAATATATAGGCCCAAGTGAGTAAAACCTGTTAGTTCAACTTGCAATCTCATTGGCCTATCCAAAATATCTTATTTTGTCCTTGAGGCTTTGCAAAGCCCAAGGCACAAAATATCTCATAAAATATCTAAAAAATGCTAAAAGAGGGAAATAAATTGAATTTTCATAACTTCTCATGTGCAAAAATATCTAAACACAAATGAGGAAAAAATATTTTTGAAAGGTTCAATTTTTACAAAAATACTCAAAAAATACATCAGCAAAAGGTCCCCTGACTTGCTATCAACTTTTGGAAGCCTTCTCGATGTCAAAATGAGGCTAATGATAGCTCGTTGGAAAGATCTGGGCGTCTGATTTCCGAAAATTTTAATTTTTATCCAAACTAACCACTAGAAGTCCTCCAAAAATAGGCCTGTGTGTAAAAACCCAAAAAATAAGCCTTGCTGATAAACCGGGCAGAGTGTAGAAAAAGCGAGCATTTTTCGCCATTTTGGTGGAGAAAATGATCTTCAAATGTCCTGAAAATAGCAGAGTATGTGCTCCTAAAATTATGGCATCCAATGATACCATTATCATCCTTTGATGATGCCCCAAACTGAAATGGTGATGCCCATGAGTTTTGGCCAAAAACCCAAAAATGACAAAAAACCAAAATATGTCGAATTTCGCCCAAACTTGGTGAGCATGACCCTCAAGGGTTTTCAGCAAAATGTTGTGAAGCAGAGGCCAATATTTGGAGTCTTGAGGTGTATTTCCTCAACTTTTGTGCCGGGCGCTTCCCTTTGGCCTCCTTGAGTTTTTCTTGAGCAACCTTCAACTTCCGTCGGGAAAACTAATTTAGCTTTTTATAATGCCCCGTCATCCTCCGTTGAAGGTCTAAGTCCCTGTTTGCCTTCTCCAATTTCCTCTCCAAGTGATCATTAACTCTCTCAAGCCATTCCTCCTGATTTTTCTCTATCTCTTGTTCAAACAATGTAATGAGAGTGGTAGATTAGAGAAGGGCATTTTCTTCTTCCTTTTGCTTCTCAAGGGCCTTTTTTAGCCCCATGGTTCTTGGCCTCTTTTGCCTAGGCTGATCTTCACTTTCACTTTCATCGAACTCACCAATGATTTCTTCCAGCCTCACTTGTGCTTTTGAGGCCTTCTTCTTGTATTTGATTGCCTGTGTCTCATAAACAGCCATATGGACACTCATATGCTTGTTTTGAACTTGCAAAATTTGATTGAAGTTCCTAGTTCTATGAAGATCAGCCTTCAAGGCATCAATTTGGCTTTCTCTATGGATCGAGAGATTTTCTAGGATCTGGGCTTCATTATCACTATCATCACTTTGGATTTGGATGATGTCGAATTCCCTTTCCTGTTCATGACTGCTTTCTTCCCTACCCTTCCCTTTGCTTTGGGTGGCTCTTCTAGTATTCTTCCTCTTGGGCAATTCGACCATGGGTTTCTTGGGCAATTTTCCCTTGCTTCGGAGGGCCCTAGTCACATTTGGAGTTACAACTCTAGGCACCCTTTTCTTCGTTGTCTGGGGCTTGGCGACTTTCAGAGAAGAGAGCATGGCCCCTTGCCTAGGAGAGGCAGCTAGCACATACTCCATGAGCTCTTTTCCCTTGTCACTTTGCCCTTCACTTTTGCCACTGTCTTCGAGTTCTTTATGGATGCCTTGGCTATCCTTTTGCACTTCCCTCTGAGGGTTGTCCTCCTCACTATTTTGCATATGTTTATCATGCTGCTCCTCTTCTTTTTGAGGTTGATGTTCCTTTTTATGAGGCTGTTGTCCCTCATCCTGTAGCTACTATGTAAAATGTTGTGGTTTCCCCCATTCATATTGCTTTAGCTGTTGTGTGTCATCCTTTGGCTGCACCTGTTCATCACTTTCATGCTGCTCCTGTTCATCATCTTTTGGCTGCCCCTGTTCAACACTTTCATGTTCTTGCTGTTATGCCTCACTGTGATGCTGTTGTTTAGCACTTTCTTCTTCATCCCCTTGCTGTTACTCATCATCACTTTCCTCTTCCTGCTCATGTTCTTCTTTATCCTCATGGTCACTCTCTTCTCCGTCTTCAGGCTCCTTTGTTTGTTCTGTGGTAAACTTGAGCTTTTTGGGAATAGGTATGCTAGGAGAAGGTGAAGGATGATGAGTAGGAGGTGTAGGGGATGTATGAACTGGAGGGACAGTGGAGAAATCCGGATGGGTGATGAAAGTATCTCAAGAGACCTCCATATTTTCAAGCTGATGAAGGATGATGAATTTGATGAGAGAGTGATGGAAGAGGCAGGCTATTTTCTATAAATGAGGTTTCTTCTGAACAGTGTGGGCCATTTTCTCAATGTTCCTGTGTAAGAAGAAATGGAGATTTACCAACTTGGCCCTTGAGAAATGCATGAGCAGTTGAATGTGATAGGCATAGACTCGGGAGAATATTCCCTCACAAGTGAAGTATTTCATGATGATCTTCATGAGGGGGGCATAACTGGCCAAAATATATGAGAAAGGGAAAATATAAGGACATGAATCTCTATGCTCAGGCTTTCGAAATTGCTTGTAATCTTGTGAGTCCAAATGGCTTTGTTTAAACCACTTCTCCCTAATATAGGGGATTTTAGTGGCCTTGGAGATGGACCTTGGAGAAAATTTGAAATCGAGGCATGCCAGCGGGAAATGCTTGTCTTGAAACCTCAAAGCACAAAGGTGTGTCAAAGGAGAAAATCCCTTCACCTCTTGCACTCCTTGACAAAAATCTAAACACCCAACCTCATGGAAATTGAACAAGACTGATGGGTGGGCATTCAATTCTTCAGCGGAAATAGGCTCAAATCTCTTATGCAATTCACTCCTACTATCGTGCCTGGGAGGCATCTTGTTCTGAATGATCTCTGCAACACCAAGGTGCCTCAAAATGGTTTTTAAAATGCTTTCTCAAACACAACTCTTTATTCTTGGTTAGTCACTGTTTCACCAAGGCAGATTTCTTCAAATTCTATGTGAAATGACTCTTTAACACAAAACTCTCTGCTCCTTCCAAAACACTGTCTGTCTCCCTTTGTATGCCAATCAACCAAAGTTATCAAAATAGCAAGCACATAGTGAAAATGTTACTGTGGTTGGGTATGTTTACAAAGATCGTTTATGTTTTGATGAAAACAAGACAACCTTGTATTTATACAGAGGAAAAACACTCTTCCCAATCAAAAACACCCTCCTTGTATTCAATATTTCTCATACACATTTTGACAAAACACCTTCAAATTGCAAAAACAACTTCACTCATTAAAGTCTATTTCATGGACAAAGAGGCAACACTGATTTTTCTTTTCACCACACAGAGAGGAATTTTGAAAGTGAAAAAGTAATCTATTTATGATCACTGTTGTTACTCAGACCTTAAACAAAAGTTAAAACCTTCTTACAACTACTTTCACCACTACAACATAGCTGACAGAGTTTATGGTTTTTCCCTATCACATTTAAGGCACCTCCAACAATTTTACAAGCCTCTACTACTGTGTATATTTTGACTTGTAGGTTTATGCTTTTAGCATTGTATTGAGGGCAGTTTTTATGCCTTTTTACATCATCATAAACACACCATTATCACTATGTCAACCTTGGGCAATCATAGCCACAACAGTCTTCAGATTTTCAACAAAATTTCAACCCTCCTTACCATTGTTTTCACCACTACATTTGCTCAGAGAGGTTATGGTTTTATCACAGTATTGAGGGTAGCTCTAGGCTCTTTAAAACTAATGAATCACTCCACTAACCTCCCATCATAGAAAACTTCTTCAAAACATTTAACACATCACTTTGAATTATAGCATGACCCTCTCTATTTGATCACCATTTAGTTTTTAAAACATAGCAATGATCTCTCATTTAGCAACTTGACTATACTAGGGAGGAAAATAGAAATACCTCGAAAATGGATGTTGGTCTTTGCTTGAAGGGTTGAGCAGTTTCAAGGCCCCTTTGGAGGCGTTTTTAATGTTGAAATACACGCGGCACATTGAAAAGGGAAAGCGCCACGCAAATAAATAGAGTGTCGGGTCAGCCTTCGGGCAGTTGTGACCACACCTACAGGCGCGCCACGCAACAGTGTAACCTCTTCGTAAAATCACTCCTGAATGCGCCGCGTGCTTTTCCAGGCATGCCGCGCGGTCTCCAAGCTTCATAATTCTACAATTTTTCTCGAAAACTCCTTCTTCAGTCTAGTGAACAACAAAGGGAAGTGTTGCTTGCATTTTGAGAACTTCAAATGGGCTTGCAACGATTCCTTTATCCTATTTTGAACGCAAAAGTCAATCACCCTTGAGTTTTATTTGTGAGGGTTTTGAAGTCTTCTTTATTTAAAACCATTTCCTTTGTTCATTTGAAAACAAAACCAAAATGACTTTGAACCTGCTATAAGGGGCCCACATTTTAAATAGCGTTGGTAAAAAGGTTGTACATGCTATCTGGCGAATTTTGGTAGATATGACTCTTTCCTCTTATAAGAAAATCATTCAAGGGCCAAACTCTTTTCATTGTTTCTCACTAAGGAATGAGATATTGTTTCCTTTTTACTTGGTGGCAGAAGTTAGTTTGAGACCAAGATTGTTTGACTCCTTTGGCCATCTGCTAAACAATATTTCTTCACTAATAATCAACCCATTAGCTTCACATAGTAATTCAATAACAGTTAAACTCATGTAACAATTTTTAAAAACACCACTGCTTTGCCTCTGCCTTTAACATTATTTTTATGTAGAGACCCTCAGTTGCTGTCTCACTATACTCAAAAAATGTCTTACAGTCAGTGCAATTCTTAAATCAAACTTTATCCTTGGCCCTCTGCTTATAGATGAAGGATGCGCTCTTAGTCCTCAACCCTCTATTTATAAATGAAGGAGGTTTTTCTGTCCTCAAACCCTCTCCTTATAAATGAAGTAGGTTTTCTCTCAATGATGCCATTTCATCAGCTTTTAACAATGTTATTTTTCCTTTCACTGCCTTTTCATGCTTGAGAAAATGAAGAATTACAAATTGATAATAGTTAATATGGGCACTTCTCTTAGACATGTAATTCTGGTTTTCAAATATCTCTGTGCATCTTTAGACATCACAAGAAGTTTGGTTATTATTTGCAAAGCACTTCTTGTCATTCATAATTTACTATCTTGTGACTGTGATAGCAGGAGTTTAATGAAAAAATTCTCTTCCATGTAGCTGCATCCCAGGCTCAAAATCACATGAGAAGAAGATGTCTTCTCATGTGAAAACAAATACTATCTTCTGGGAATGTTGGTATACTTCTGTTCTTGAAATATCCATTAAAACACTGTAAAACCAGCTAATATCAGTTTTGACCTAGGGCATGTGCATCACTGAGACTTCAGGGTTTGTTAGTGGCGCGACTTAAGGGTGTAATAAAATTTATTTGTAGAATGGGAAGGTCTGTTATGAATGGTCTGTAGCAGATAGAGGTTCTTTGGCTTTAAGATAGTTTTCCAAGGGATAAATGCCTAAAGCACCACTACCTAACTTTGGGGAGACTTCTTTGGACATATTTGGATTGTTTTCTTTGGAGATGATGGACAAGCTAGTATGGTTGAGGCTAGACAGGGCTTGATAATGGGGTTTCATCTCGTCATGGGTGGATTGAAAAGGTAGGAGGGAAAAAACTGTTTATGGGTATTTTCCAGCTGGAAAATTTGACAAATTTTTTAGATTAGCTGCTAGAAAACTTGGCTATTACAACTACTCATCACCAACAACTGAAAAATACTAATGACTAACAATATCATTCATTTTTGTGTATGACTTAGGTTTCTTAAACTGCTCTTTTAGGGTTACTTTAATTTCTTCCAAGGTAGCATTAGAGTGTGCTTGAACATACCTAATGTACCATTCTAATGAACGATCTTGGAATGAAATATCCAGTTGCATTTTCCTGACATCAATATTTTTAACCTATTGAGCCTTCCATACAACCTTAGTAAGAAAACATAATTGATCAGTGTCTGATCCGATCACGGGTCGAGTACTACCGAACCATCACGCGTACGGTACTAAGATCTTTTAAAACGACTATGGCTTATACAGTTTTAAATGAGCATGTTAGTTTGCATACACATATTAACATGAATTAAACATAATCAGGAAGCACATAACACATAAGTGAAAGACAACCAAATTGGTAACGGAGTTCACCCCTCCAACTCACTGGGGTTACATCTCCAGACCTGCTTCAATTGGAAGGCAGATCCTTTATATTTCATCTTCAAATTAAGCTTTCATACATTCTAGTTCCATGGCTGAGCATTAGCCAAGCACTATGGCTTTCAAAGGCTAAGTTTCCTATGCTTTCTCCTCTCTTCTTTCAAAGGCTCACATCATGAGTTTATATAGTTTTTCCCCATAACTCCCCAATCCACAATAGTAGGATCTCAAGACATTTTAAGGAAAGACAAACTCCATGATTCTAGGACTTTAAAACTTACTCAAGGCAAAAATGGCAAACCCAACTTCAAGGATCTTAACCATGCCAAGAAAGCTCAACCTCTTAATGAGAAATAGCAAATTATTTGTGAGGTCAATTCTCACATAAAACTAATTTCTCAAATGGAAAATAAGTGAATATTTTGGTGAGTCATTTTCCACTCACTTAGAACATTATCCACTTCATAATTTTTAAATGAAATAATGAATTAATTTACTCATTACTTTGTCACCCATCATAGAGTGTCTTCATGGTGCATAAGTAAACTTCTTCATTGGTGGAGATCCTCCTGGATCAAACCTCCCCGAAAAGAAAACTTTTGGTCTCCAAAAGTATCTACTTCAATCAACTCAAATGTATGCAAATGTCTCTGAAAGGCAAATTCCATCATGACTCCTTCACCCACTGTTCTTCGGAATCGGAAGATAATGCCAACACCTGCAACTGTTGCAACACAAATGCCTGAAAAGGCACATTCCTGCAAGATTCCTTCACCTCAGTCCTTCAGAATCGGAATGCAAAAGTCCACATCTGCATAAAGCTGCAACACAAATGTCTGAAAAAGGAACATCCCTCCAGGATCACTTCACCTCAGTCCTTCAGAATCGGAATGCAAAATTCCACATCTGCATAAAGCTGCAACCTGTAGCTGATCATACCTGTTTAGAACACTTGCCAAGGGTTCATTGGTCAAGTTTACATGCCAAAATGGCTTTAGGAAAATTTCTTGATCCCATTTGGTTACAAATATTCCAACAAGGCTTAATGCGTAAAAATACGCCTCTCACTCTCACTCTCCCTTACATAAGAGTGGCTAAAAACAATCCTTTTCCAATGCTTCATAAGCATATTTTACATCATCTCTTTCATCGTTGGCCATTTTGGCCTTTTACATGGCATTGCCAAATTTTTGATGCCAAGATATGATGCCAACTATGGCCTCTTACATGGCAATTACAAAGTAATGTAATGTTCCAAATATGTGCACAAAGGGAAAAAAAAAAACAAATTGTTCAAAAACCCCTTTTAACATATGTATGTAGAGGAGACCAAACCATATTCATTCACGCACTTTGATCAGAAATACGATCAAGATGAAAGCATTTACACCAAGATGTGGCATATCATGGTCTCCTTTGAAATTCCTTACGAGCTCCCCTTTGTGTTGCTACTATAGTTTGAGTAGTAGATACATCCAAAAGATTTGCATCTTTAGGTAGATTCAAAGTTCTTGACATAACAATTCGAATCGGAAAATGTCCACCTTTCGGCCTAGTTGTTAAACGTGGATTATCACGACGCACAATATTTCCTCCAACAACAATGGCATCGCTTCTTCCCCGTGTTTCAAAGAATTTCTTGCGAGACATTTTACTACTCACCCATGTTGCATGCCCCGTGCTAGCAGCAATCTTACCATCCAGTGTCATTGCATATTTGAGAACTGAAAATGGGATCTGATATGCCTCTCTGTAAAGCAATGACACATTTACCATTTGGAAAGCCTTCACAGCTTCCTCAATGATTCTGCCTTGCAAATTTTCACCAAGTACATTTTCCTCTATACTCGCATCTCTCAATGCTTCAATTTATTTTCCTCGACAATGTTTCAAGGGATGTCTAAGACCAACGACCACTTTGGAAACTCCTCCTTGCACGAGGGCAACGACAGAACTGTTGTCGCCATAACAATCTACAGGCTCCAAGTTCAGATAAACCGCAGCCCCCTCACTTAGCTCCCGGGCCTTTTCAAGTGCCTGTATTTCTGCAGGTTTGGTTCCTTGGGCATACAGAAAACCTTCCCCGACAACATTTGAACTGCGGGCAATTACGCACCCTTTATTAGGATGCGGTCGATGATACTAGCTGATTTTTCTGCGAGCTTTGCGGCTCTCAGCATATGACTGTTGTCTAGGCTACTACATATGACCGAGGGCGCAAAGGCCCTCAGAGCCAAGGCCATTTTTCAGAGATGGTCGCAAATCAACACAGTCTCTTCCAAATCGAAATCGCATTTGCATATGGCAGCAATGCAACTTGTTTGAATAACAATGAAGTGAATTTTTTGGTCTTCGAGATCATTCTCGATATTCCCATGTCAACAGTTTCAACACGCAGAGCAGCTCTGGCTGCTTAACAGACACCGGATACACAATATCTGAAATGCAGTCGAGCCAACCACAACCTTACCTCGGTGTTCATGCTATCGATTCCCCAAGCCAATTCAAAGTTCTACTTTGCTCTTTTACGCAAGGGTATTAATAGTTCATCATCGGGCTCTGATACCACTTGATCCGATCACGGGTCGAGTACTACCCAACCATCATGTGTACGGTACTAAGATATTTTAAATTGACTATGGCTTATACAGTTTTAAATGAGCATGTTAGTTTGCATACACATATTAACATGAATTAAACATAATCAGGAAGCACATAACACATAAGCAAAAGACAACCAAATTGGTAACGGAGTTCACCCCTCCAACTCACTGGGGTTACATCTCCGGACCTGCTTCAATTGGAAGGCAGATACTTTATATTTCATCTTCAAATTAAGCTTTCATACATTCCAGTTCCATGCCTGAGCATTAGCCAAGCACTATGGCTTTCAAAGGCTAAGTTTCCTATCCTTTCTCCTCGCTTCTTTCAAAGGCTCACATCATGAGTTTATATAGTTTTTCCCCATAACTCCCCAATCCACAATATAAGGATCTCAAGACATTTTAAGGAAAGACAAACTCCATGATTCTAGGACTTTAAAACTTACTCAAGGCAAAAATGGCAAACCCAACTTCAAGGATCTTAACCATGCCAAGAAAGCTCAACCTCTTAATGAGAAATAGCAAATTAGTTGTGAGGTCAATTCTCACATAAAACTAATTTCTCAAATGGAAAATAAGTGAATATTTTGGTGAGTCATTTTCCACTCACTTAGAACATTATCCACTTCATAATTTTTAAATGAAATAATGAACTAATTTACTCATTACTTTTTCGCCCATCATAAAGTGTCTTCATGGTGCATAAGTAAACTTCTTTGTTGGTGGAGATCCTCCTCGATGATACCACTTGATCCGATCACGGGTCGAGTACTACCCAACCATCACGCGTACGGTACTAAGATCTTTTAAAATGATTATGGCTTATACAGTTTTAAATGAGCATGTTAGTTTGCATACACATATTAACATGAATTAAACATAATCAGGAAGCACATAACACATAAGCGAAAGACAACCAAATTGGTAACGGAGTTCACCTCTAACTCAGGTTACATCTCTAGGACTTTGCCATTATTGGAAGGCGAGATCCTTTTTAAAAATCTTCAAATTAAGCTTTCATACATTCCGGTTCCATGGTGAGCATTAGCCAAGCACTATGGCTTTGAAAGGCTAAGTTTCACTCTCTTTCTCCTCTCTTCTTTTACAAAGGCTCACATCATGAGTTTATATAGTTTTCCCCCATAACTCCCCAATCCAAAATAGTAGGATCTCAAGACATTTTAAGGAAAGACAAACTCCATGATTCTAGGACTTCAAAACTTACTCAAGGCAAAAATGGAAAACCCAACTTCAAGGATCTTAACCATGCCAAGAAAGCTCAACCTCTTAATGAGAAATAGAAAATTAGTTGTGAGGTCAATTCTCACATAAAACTAATTTCTCAAATGGAAAATAAGTGAATATTTTGGTGAGTCATTTTCCACTCACTTAGAACATTATCCACTTCATAATTTTTAAATTAAATAATGAATTAATTTACTCATTACTTTGTCACCCATCATAAAGTGTCTTCATGGTGCACAAGTAAACTTCTTTGTTGGTGGAGATCCTCCTGGATCAGTGTCCTCATTTCCAAAGCATATGAAATTAGGTAACTTCATGGATGCAGCCATATCTACTTTGGGGGAAGGTGGAGGTTGCAGTGGAGATGGACTGCGTGGTGGAGTAGGTGATCTGTCATGTGAGTTCAGAAGTGAAGTGGATGGAGTGCTAAATATATTCAAGGGTTTCTGATGTGATGAAATTTATTCTTCAGAATCACTTGAGCTAGCAGTTTATGATTCAAGTTCACTATCAGGTCTAGGCTTCAGAGGACTATAAATGAATTTTTTAGAGAATTCGTGGTAAATTATTCAACAAAACATAATTGAACCTCTTTGATGAATTCAAGCAGTATTTTCACACATAAAATCCCATTCACACAATATAATTTTCAGTAATAATTTCAATGAGCGCAAAAACATACCTCTAAGGCCTTTGAAAAACCTTCTTTCCAGTTTAGAATTTGACACAAATTGGTCAATGGAAAATTCAGTCACAAATCCTCCCAAAAGGCGATCGATTCAATGCTCTACCGCGCGAGTGATATTATTATCAAATTTCTCTACTTTGTTGATCAATTCAGGAGTCCACTCAGTGACTACATCGACTTTTATGCAGTGATGGAATTCAAATAAGTGCGAAAACCACTCCTAATGTTCGTGTGCAAAGGAACAAAAGATAATTTCATGCACTTTTGTATAAATATATTTTTGTACCCATTGCTTGTCAAATAAATTAGTGCTTTTATTCTCTTGGAGCAAAAATTCAAGGATTTTTCTATCCAGCCAATCTTGTAAGCCGTTTTGTGACGGATGCCACAACATCAAAGATCCCTCAAAATAATCCCAGTCCTGGCAACAAAACCATTTTTTTTCTTGAGGGGTCCTGACCAAGGTTCAGATTTTATGGATAAGCCAACAAATTGTCCAACTACTAGCCTTTTCATTAGTGATTTGCTTGCGCAAACCAATGTCTCACCTGAAGCAGTATGGGGGGTTACTGGAACCAGGTTTCCGCATCGTGAGGGAGAAATTAATAAAGTGGTCCTCAACAAACCCTAATGAAAACTTATACAGATGCGCTCAACAATATATAATATAATTACAGAGAATTCATGGTCATTATGGAATAACACACAATTGTTTTTCACCTTAGCGCAGATAACAGAAGAAAACCTGATTCAGATCTTAACCAATGCAAATACTTAAATAGATATATTAACCATCAATAATCATGCATAATTAGATCAGATATCCTTGTGAAATCATTAATAAGGAAGGCAGATAGAGCATAAATAGTAAAAAATTCAGATACATAACAAAGTAAACTTACATTCATGCCATTTCTATTAAACATAACATGTATCCGTCCAAATACATCAATTGTCCTTACAAAAACATTTCGTGCATAGAGCCAGTACAGTCCACACATTTCCAGGACTAGGTCTCCACACAGAGAGCTAGCAGGAGCCTCTTAACCCAACCCAACAACCCTTACAGACACATAAACTTACTATAACATCAATAGCATTGAATTACATAGGAATACTTAGCTTAGACATGATAAACTTATTTATATACTCCTAGCATGTAGATACTATGGCCTCAAACCATGGTTTGAGGCCCATGGTTTACCCTTAAGCCCATTTACATAAACATTGGGGTCTTTGACCCACCCAAAATCTCCTTAACTCCATCTCAACAATGTGCACATACAAAATTATACAAAAATGTCTTAAGAACTTGTGCCTTAAGGGATCCTACTCCAATAATAATTTTCCATCACAAGACAAAAAAATGATTGGGTCTTCTTCCAATTCATCGGTAGATATCCTCATGATGTTCTAGGTCATGGTTGCAACATAATCTCAAGAATATGGATCTAAGAGTCTTGTAACTAGAAAGGACACTGAATCATCCAGTCAACCTCTAGTATCAACTACTCCTATTTTTGAACCATTACACATCGAGAAACCTAATCCTGATTTGATAATTAAAACACCTGCAAAAGGTTTACTTCAAAAAATCAGCTTTCAATACACATACAAGATCTGCTAAGAATAACAATATTATTGAATATATGGCCATGTCTCGTTTAGCAACGTCGGCCCTTGAAGTGTTGCAATATTGTCTAGCTCAGAGGAAGTTACTGTTATCAGCTATTGAAGCCACTGATCCTTGAAATTCCAATATTATCTTCCTTGATCTCAAGAACTTTGTACCTAGAATCCCACATTAAATGACTTTCCAAATTCATGTTTTATTCAAATATAAGCGAGCTTTTTGTAGAGTAAATTACGAGGGAGCATATACTTCCATTATGTCCTTATCCTATTGGAAACATCTTGGTTCTCCACCAATAAATCAGTCACCTATGATTCATAAAGCCTTTGATGGAAGAGGTTTTCTTCCATTATGAATACTCCAAGATTTACCTATGGAGGTAGAAGGAAAAACCATTATGCTTGAGGTGGAACATGTTGAGGTCCCTCTTGACTACAACCTTCTGTTAGGTTGAATTTGGTCTTATCATACAACCATTGTCATTTCATCAGTCTTTCAATTGATCACGTTTCCTTATAAAGGAAATACTGTTGAAATAGACCAGTTGTCTTACTTCGCTTCTGAATCTACCTCTACGGATAGTATCCAAAATATTGGAAAGACAATTATTCCTTATGAAGATGTTGGGGTAGGACTAGTTAAAGATTCTTCTCTTATGGGAACTTTTTTTATACCTCCTCTGAACATATATAGAACTATTTTCAATATTATTACGATTACATCAAGCACATTTCGATTTAATGAACCATGAAATGTGCCTTTAGAATATAAAATGGACTATTATGGCAATGACATGTCTTTAAGTCCATATGAACCAGCATATGTAGCAGTAAAAATTTTTTACATTTCATCAACTGATACTGATCAAATGAATGTGGTAAATAAAGAGTCTTCTTCCCTATCAAGCTCAACCACAAAATCTTTTTATGCTCCTTTTCAACAAATGTTTTCAATTGATGAAATTTTATTCCCATTCTTATCTGGCTGCTACAAGGAACTAACATTATCTATACAGTTTCTACTATGAGCCTCAACTCCATCAACACCTCCATGCAAACCATGTTTCATGCATTTTCAAATTGGTTTGTAAAACTTGCTCAACATGAGAAACCCAAAAACTACTTGAATCCCAATCCAAAAGTGATAAGTCGATATGAACTATCTACTCAAAAATAGTTTTAGATATGTAATATGAAGGAAAAAGAAATGTAAAAGGCACTCACACTCTCACACCCATAATCAATCCATAAAAAACAATCAATAGATTAATACTCCCACAAATATATATACATAATTATTCTCAACAATGAATACCTAGGAAAAATGCCATGGTTGTCCCAATACCATGGACACTTGTACCATTCTAAAATCTAGGTCAATACCATGGGCCAGTACCAAGCTTATGCCAAAAAAAAGGGCACGCGTACTATTGTAAACTCCATGTCAATACCAAGGGTTAATACCATATTTATGTCAATATGATGGACCCCTATACCATGGTAATCTCCAAGTCAATATTATGGGCCAATACCATGGTTATCCTATGCCACATACCCCTATAACATGGTAATATCCAAGAAAAGACCATAGGTAGATTCCATGGTAAAACCAATACTTGTAATTCCAGTACCAAGTGCCACCCTATAACAAAATAATACTCACATAAGAAACCATACAACTACCATAACAACTGACATGAGCCAAGGGAAGTCACCTCAACACAATCCATTTCAAAACATAACTAGGTTTACATCAAGTCCAACTGTCAAACATTGAAACACAATGTCTACATCATCAATGTACCTGCAACACAACATCAATGCCAAAAAATTGTACATTGTGTAGTCCCAAGGAACATTCAAGACCCCTAGCCTCCTGAGATGTACAACTATACAATCCTTGAGTTTCTCTCGTAACCTATCACCTGGTTCCATCTCAATGAGAGGTTATTATGAAGCATGTTAAACTAGGAGTTTTATCAGACTGATGTCATCTTGTCATGAATGGATTTTAGTTTTAGGTATTCTATCATGTTATGATAGGATGATGATAAAGGAGAGGAATAAGCAGATGCTTCCAGAAGACACCTTTGTAGCTGTCTTGATGGTTCTAGAAGTACGTCAACCAAGGGTGTCTCCCTGATGTGAATTCCTAATTATACCTCACATTTTTTGGAATAGGAGCCCGATATGGAGTATCGACCCAACTACCATATTTCCTTATTTATTTTCCTTTCCTACAATGTTTAGCACAAGAAAGAAATACATATTTCAAGTGAGAAATTCATGGTGGCATGCCATTCCATAGTGGGGTTTTGGCATGTGTAGGTATCTACAAGATCAAGAAGTGCGTTAAAAAAATACCCTAATAGGTAGTTTTAGCCTTTAAATAGGATGACATGACCATGGTACATCCATTAATGGGTGGGTGGCATATAATATAGTGATGGAACAAATTGGGGATCAGGGGAAGGATCCAAGCAACATGTCATGGTAAAATAGTCGCTATAATGAGGGCATCCCACACTTGGGTACATCTCTGGCCCTAGGAACTAGGTTGATGGTAAAAATTAATTGGCAGAGCTCATGCTTGGACTTTTCCCACATGCTAAATCTTTATGCCTTGGCCATATCTTGAATTTTGTTGTAGATTTCATTTTGAGAGTGGAAAAAATATTCTCTTTATTATACTTTTAACTGCTTCAACGTTAGGGGAATCATTCCAAGTTCGAACCAGAGTATCAAAAAGGGGAGGGGAGGCTAATTCTATGTGGACCTAGGGAAACATGTGGACCCTGATGGGAAATTTTATGAATTGGGTTAAAATAAGAAGACGGGAGCGATGTATATGGTGTTGAGATACGAAACCATGCAACCAAAATTGGGATTTCCCATGTAGTGAAAATCCTAAACTTAGTGGCCAGTAAAGGTAAACCCATGGTACTAGGATAAAAATATAACCACCAAATGGGGATGGGAGGAAGAGAGTACAAACCTATCCCACTCTTTCAATTGAATCCATCGACAAATCCATGCCTAAAATATTCCATTATAAGTAAGCAGAATCTCTCAACTAGACCAATTAAAATACATACCTTTGGGGTGTTGAACCCTTGGTTAAATTGAGAAGGGGGGTGAATCAGTTTAAAGTAGTCATGGTCTTGTAAATAATTATTTTACACTTATTTACATCTTCATTTCATGATCAAATTAATATACAATGGAACAACAATATTAATAAGTGAGTTGTAGCAATCAATCACGGGAAGGGTTTTTGAGAGGGAAATGGAAAACCCTAAGATTTCATGTGCATTCAGCTTTCTCTCATCCGCCGCCAAGGCCATTCTTGGCTCTGTGGTCCCCGGAAGTCTGCATGTGCTTCAGATTCAAGTGAAGCCCTGCTACTCTCGATGCTTCGCAGAGGAATGCTTGTAGATTCGCCTCTCAGTTTACTCTACTCCCTGTGCAACTGACCAGAAGGTAGCGTTCCTAACAGAGAAACTTGTTGAAATATGCCAGGCTGCGATATCTTTTTCGACGTTGGATAGCTATGTGTCTGTTGTCACAAACCACCCTGGAAATTTCTGGACGCATATTCTGTGTTATTTTGTTTGTAGTTCATCTTCAGCTTTTCATTTTTTCAGTTCACTTCATGATTTATCATCCCACCCATCAAATTCATCCACATTTCTGTCATAAATTATGCTTTGACATAAAAACAAGAATTATAAATCATTCATTTCCACCTATTTTTTTTTACATGAGGGAAATTTCAACACACCCACACTGAGCCCCAAACATAGTCAGTCACTTTATCATCCCTTACTTTTTTAGGGAAGGTTATTCATTTTTTGGAAAACAACCATAGCATCATAATCTGCATATATTGCACTAGTGCATAGACTATTTTTCGGTAATTTTCGGATTAAATCACTATTTTTTATTATTTTTTGAAATGGACGAAGACAAAAAAACAGTGATGTTTCAGTACATTTTAT
This sequence comes from Pinus albicaulis, assembly GCA_034641835.2. Classification (NCBI taxonomy): domain Eukaryota; kingdom Viridiplantae; phylum Streptophyta; class Pinopsida; order Pinales; family Pinaceae; genus Pinus; species Pinus albicaulis. The sequence goes on from CM076574.1 coordinate 1,122,788,967, forward strand.
CATCCTTTGATTTTCTTTTCAATGTGATCGTCAATAAGAAAATTGAGAGTACCCTTTTGAAGTAGACAGGGAGAGGAAGTGCAGTATGATTTTTTTGAATTTTTTGGTGTCCTCATTTGAAAGTTATTGAATTTTCATTTAGTGCAATTTTTCGAACAATGAAATTCCACAATGACACAGTTTAGTAAAAAATTAATAAAAATTTGAATTTTTTAATGAAACTCCACAAATCTCATATCATCAGAAACTAGATTCAGAGATGAATCTAATGGTACTTTGTCCGACATATAAAATTTTGTTTTTGTAGGTGTTCTGCCCCTCCAAAGTTGCAGGTTCCTGAAAACTGCAGAATTTTCTGTGTTTTTCGTTGACCAGAAACTCTCGGCCGAGATAATGTCTCGGACGAGAAATTTATAAAACTCTCGCTCGAGAGTTTAAGCCACCTAAAGTTACATTTAAACGCACGGCCAAACTCTCGGTTGAAAGTTTAAAAAACTCTCAGACGAGAGTTTGCGCCCGAGAGTTTACTCGATGAAACTCTCGGCCGAGAGTTTAGAAACTCTCGTATGAGAGTTTTAAAAACTCTCGTATGAGAGTTTAGAAACTCTCATATGAGAGTTTAGAAACTCTCGTATGAGAGTTTTAAAAACTCTCGTATGAGATTTTTAAAAACTCTCGTATGAGAGTTTTAAAAACTCTCGTATGAGAGTTTTATTCCTATAATAAAACACAAAAATTATTAAGTTTTTAGAATTGGTACGTTATATAATTTAAATAGTACTTTATTAAAATTAAAAAATGATAAAAAATAATAAAATTATAATTTTATTTTAAGTTATTTTATTATTATTAATGATAAAAAATACATGAAGATTTAATTAAATAAAATTTGTTACAATATTTTGTAATATCAATGTTATATAAAAAACTAAAAATATTTTTATATAAAACTAATTGATATATTGATATAAATAAAATAAAATTCTAAAACATAAATCAAAATAAAAACAACTATATATAATTTATATAATATTTTTTTTGAAATTAATGAATAAATTTAAATTTAAAAAACAATCGACTAAATGCAATGAGGTGATAAAGGAGACAATGCATAGCACCTTAATATTGTTATAAATTCTTGGAAATCTCGAGAAATTTTTGAAGTGAGATGAGCTTCTTGGAATGAGTCACTTTATCTTCCACTTCAGTTTCACACGATTAACTTGAAAGGAAGTCTATTTTCCTAGGTATGGATGTAAGGGAATGAACAATATTATTTGAACATTGAGTGAGATGCCCTTCTTGGAATGGGTCCTCCTATATTCCACTTTAGTTTCACAAGATTAAATTGAAATGAAGTTTATTTTCCTAGGTATGGATGTAAGGGGATAAAGAATATTATCCGAAAAGGAAATGAATATTAATTGTGACATTCCAAGCAGAAGTGTATGGGATTGGATAATTATGTTATTACAGAAAACTAACCCTTGACCCCTTAACCCTTGACCCCTTAAACCCTAATTCCTAACCCCTAAACCCTTAACCCCCTAAACCTTAAACCTCTAAACCCTTAACCCCTAACCCATTTACCCCCACTAAACCTCTAAATCCCTAACCCATTTAACCCCTAAACCCTTAACCCCTACCCCTAACACGTTAAACCCTAACCCATTTAAGCACCTAAACCCAAAAACCCCTAACTCCTAACCCCTAAAATACTTAACTGCTAAATCCCCTAACCCCCTAAACCTCTAAACCAATCCTAACCCATTTAACCCCCTAAACGTCAAAACCCCTAACCCCTTAAACCCTAATTCCCAACCCATAACCAATTCAACACCCTAAACCCCTAAAAACCTAACCCATTTAAGTTTTTATTCCACTTAACCCCAAACCCTAACCCCTAACCCCTAAAATCCTTCACCGCTAAATCCCCCAAACCTCAAACCATAACCCATTTAACCTCCTAAACCCTAAACCTCTAAACCCTTACCCCTAACCCCAAACCCTAATTTCCTTCCATTTTGGACACATCTAATACCCTAAACCCCTAAAAAAAAGCCTAGCCATTTAACCCCATTAACCCCTGTCCTCTAACCCTCAAAATCCTTAACTCCGCTAAATCCCCTAACTCCCTTAAACCTCTAAACTAAACCTAACCCATTTAACCCCCTAAACCCTAAACCTATAACCCCTTAAACCCTAATTCCGAACCCATAACCCATTCAACCCCTTAAACACCTAAACCTCTAACCCATTAACCCTTGACCCCTTAAACACTAATTCCTAACCCTTAACCCATTTATCCCCCTAAACCCTAAACCTCTAAACCCTTAACCCCTAACCCATTTACCCCCACTAAACCTCTAAACCCCTAACCCATTTAACCCCTAAACGCTAAACCTTTAAACCCTTAACCCCTACCCTTAACTCGTTAACCCTTAACCCATTTAATCCCTTAAACCCCAAAACCCCTAACCCCTTAAACCCTAATTCCCAACCCATAACCCTTGACCCCTTAAACCCTAATTCCTAACCCCTAAACCCTTAAGCCCTAAATCCCAACCCCTAACCAATTCAACACCGTAAACCCCTAAAAACCTAACCCATTTAAGTGTGGATTCCATTTAACCCCCAAAACCCTAACTCCTAACCCCTAAAATCCTTCACTGCTAAATCCCCTAACCCCGTAAACCTCTAAACTTGTAACCCATTTAACCCCCTAAACCCTGAACCTCTAAACCCTTAACCCCTAACCCCTAAAACCCTAATTCCCAACCCCTAACCAATTAGACACCCTAAACCCCTAAAAACCTAACCCATTTAACCCATTAACTACCTAATTTCTAACCCCTAAAATCCTTTAACTGCTAAATCCTCTAACCCCCTAAACCTCTAAAACTAACCCATAACCCATTTAACCAGCTAAACCAAAACTTCCAGAATCTCAAATCCCCACTCACCCATAACTCCATTCAATCCCTTAAACACCTAAACCTCTAACCTATTGACCCTTGACCCTTAAACCCTACCCTAAAACCCATTTAACCCCTAAACCCTAAACCTCTAAACCCTTAACCCCTAACTCATTTACCCTGTGGTTAGGGGTTAAGGGTTTAGAGGTTTAGGGTTTAGGGGGTTAAATGGGTTAAGGTTTAGGAATTAGTGTTTAAGGGGTCAAGGGTTAATGGGCTAGAGGTTTAGGTGTTTAAGGGGTTGAATGGGTTATGGGTTGGGAATTAGGGGTTAAGGGGTTATAGGTTTAGGGTTTAGGGGGTTAAATGGGCTAGGGTTGGTTTAGAGGTTTAGGGGGTTAGGGGATTTAGCAATTAAGGATTTTAGGGGTTAGAAGTTAGGGGTTAATGGGGTTAAATGGGTTATGTTTTTAGGGGTTTAGGGTGTCTAATTGGTTAGGGTTGGGAATTAGGGTTTTAGGGGTTAGGGGTTAAGGGTTTAGAGGTTTAGGGTTTAGGGTTTAATGGGTTACATGTTCGTAGGCATAGGGGTTAGGATTTAGTAGAATGAAGGATTGTAGGGGTTAGCTGCTAGGGTTTTGGGGGTTAAATGAATCACACTTAAAATGGGTTAGTTTTTTTGGGGTTTATTGTTGAATTCGTTAGGGTTGTGAATTAGGGGCTTAAATTTGTTAGGGGTTAATGGGTTACGGTAAGGTTAGGGGTTTACGGTGTTGAATTGGTTAGGGGTTTAGAGGTTTAGTGGGGGTAAATGGGTTAGGGGTTAAGGGTTTAGAGGTTTAGGGTTTAGGGGGTTAAGGGTTTAGAGGTTAGGAATTATGGTTTAAGGTGTCAAGGGTTATGGGTTTGGAATTAGAGTTTAAGGGGTTAGGGGTTAAGGGTTTAGAGGTTTAGGGTTTAGGGGGTTATATGGGTTACATGTTTAGAGGTTTAGGGGGTTAGGGGATTTAGCAGTGAAGGATTTTAGGGGTTGGGGGTTAGGGTTTTTGAGGTTAAATGTAATCCACACTTAAATGGGTTAGGTTTTTAGGGGTTTAGGGTGTTGAATTGTTTAGGGGTTTTGGGGTTTTGGGGCTTACATGGGTTAGGGGTTAACGGGTTAGGGGTAGGGGTTAAGGGTTCAGTGGTTTAGGGTTTAGGGGTTAAATGGGTTAGGGGTTTAGAGGTTTAGTGGGGGTAAATGGGTTCGGGGTTAAGGGTTTAGAGGTTTAGGGTTTAGGAGGTTAAATGGGTTAGGGGTTAGGAATTAGGGTTTAAGGGGTCAAGGGTTATGTAAGCGAGTAGGTTTAGGTGTTTAAGGAGTTGAATGGGCTGCGGGGTTGGGAATTAGGGTTTAAGGGGTTATAGGTTTAGGTTTGGGAAGGAATCTGTTAGTTGGTTTGAGTAGGTTTAACGCAGTTAGGCGATTTAGCAAGGATTTTAGGGGTTAGGAAGTTAGGGGTTAACGGTTTAGGGTAGGGGTTAAGGGTTTAGAGGCTTTAAGGTTTAGGCGTTAAATGGGTTAGGGTTAGGAATTAGGGTTTAAGGGGTCAAGGGTGTTGAGCTGAAAGAGGTATGAAATTCTTATGTATTTGTTCATTCTTTTACCATAGATGTACTTCTTCTTGCCTTGGAAAGGTAATTTACCATAAGAATTGCAATTAAATTGGGAAGATTTAAGTTTAGCCTAAAAGATGACTAAAGGTTGTTTTTATTGGCAAAACAGGAATACAAAGATGTGAGCAGCTGTATCAAAGGCGTGGCTGAATAAAATCTGACTCCTACTCCATTCGTGATGAACCATATCCAGCTGAAGCCAAGAAGATATGAACGAATTTCCCGAAAAGGGTAGGGGACAGCTCGGCCTTAAACAGAGTCAACAGAACGATGAAAAAACAAGGAAGGAGCGAATCCCTCAGGATTGGAAGATCCTGAGGGATCGCTGTGCAAATTTATCATATCTCTTGATTTTTCCATCCAAGGATCAACTATAAAGACAATGATCTTTAGTTACCGGGGACAGAATGATTATTATGTAAAAGACATTTTTCGTTAACAGACTTTTATATTTCCTTTGCAATCGAATGTTCATCGACTCTCTGTCGTGAGAGAATGTTGTTTGTAATGTCTTTTGGATTAATATAAAAACACAGGTTTTATATGCTCTTTGGAATTCCGAGTTAAGCCCAGCGGTATTTCACTGGCGCTAAGGGCCCGACTCTGGTGGATTACTATGCTGTTGTATTATTAATCTTTATTTGTTGATGCGTGAAGTGTGTTTCGTATTGATTTCATTTACAGGGTTATTTCATTGATTGTTAAAGCAAGTGCAGAATCATTGTTGTTTCATTCTTTACTGCAATTACATTTAACGATTAATTATCTTATTATTATATTTTGGCTTTGCTGTTCCATAATTACAGAAAGTTGTTGTTCCATTCATCTATGGTTTGTGGTTGGATTGCGATTAACTGTCGACAAGCTTGAGTGTGATGAGTTAATTTTTTAAATTACATTTGCAATTGCTGTTCATTTTATGCTGCTGTTCCTTTTCTGGATTTCATTTCCTTTCAGCTGTTTCACTTGCTTTAAGATCGCCGAACTGTAGTGGATAGAGATATTCTCTCCAGAGTCCCCAGATTTGGTCATCTTACATCGATTTCTAGGGGAAAGAGTTATTGCTACTGCATCCCCGATCGATGTCCAACAAGATTGCTATAGTTTAGCTTTTACATTCATATCATTGTAATTAGGTTTCTTTTCCACGCATTTATTACTTTTGTATTTCTGTGCTACATCCTCACAAGCATTGCTCTTAGATAATTGCAGCCTCAAACATAGTAAACTCTTGAGATAAAAAGACGCTCTCGGATTGATGATTAATGTAGGATAATTAGGTGTTTAAAAGATACCTTTTTATGGTCCAACATTTTGGCATCGTTTCCGGGGAGAGTGTATGCCATTTTAAAAGGAGTAATGCACAACTGATTTCCTTCTGCTTGCGAAGAATTGGGTATTAAAGATGGAAGGTAAGAACCTGCGCACTGGGAAAGAAACACACTTGCTCGCAGCTCGCTTCACAGTAGAAGTAAGTAAGCTTTTATTTTGTGTAGGAATGAAGGATTGTTTTTTGAATGAATAAACCAATTAAGCGAAAAAAAATTCCTCCTAAAAATGAAAAACCTAAGGGATCGGTGACCCTTGGGCGCACGACCTTCATTGACGAAATCCTAAAGAAAACTGAATCTCAACCATCTGTAGGATTTAAAAGAACTACTTCTAGACAGCCTACTAGTTCCCTTCAAGCTACAGAGTCACCATCTGAAGCCTTCACTGAGATAGATAGTCAAACGGAGGGAATTAAGCAAGATTCCCAAGAAATTGAGAATCCTTGCATAGGTCTCCTTCACAAAGGGAACTCCAGCAATCTCCAAGAAGGAGAAGGGGAAACAGGAGAAACTACAAACTCAAAATCACCTATCAAAATTACCCAAACAATAAATAGCCCAAATAGGGGAAGTACTGTTCAACTTATCTAGAACCAAGGTCCCGAGTCACCTCAATCAGTAGGACAATAGGGAATACTTATTACAGACAAAGGAAGTGTTGTTAAAGCTATTTCTACCCCTGTTCGTCAACCTAGAAATTCCCTGGAGATCCCAGAAGGGTATTGGCATATCTTCGATCAAATGGCCCAGAATCAAAATCAAAACCAGCAGCAAACCTCTACGCTGCAATATCCTATAGTAGATACTGTAGTTAACGGACCCATGAAAGCTATCCCTCTTCAACATATTCCCACATTTCATGGTTTGACATCAGAAGATCCAGATGCGTTTCTATTTGAATTTGATGTGTTGTGTAGAGGATATGATTACACCACCGATGCCCAAGAACTGAAACTGTTCCCTTCTACACTAAAAGGAGCAGCCTTACGATGGTTTATGGGATTAGGTGGGGGTGTCATAACTGATTGGGATCATATGAAGGCTTCATTTTTAAAGAAATATCAAGATTATTGCAGGTCTCAGGAATTAAAAGATGAAATATTCCAGATGACAGCAAAACCAAGTGAGACCTTGGAAGAGTATGTGGAATGGTTTCAATATAATTTGCAAAGATCCCCTTATGCATCTGCACCCTTACTTGATAACGTTTAGAAAACTGCATTAATTAGGGGAATGAAAGATCAATGGGTTGAAACATTAAATCTTATGGGAAAAGGTGATATATATCAAGAGAACTATTCTGACATGTCGATTTGTGTATCAGGTGTTCGAGAGGTAATACAAGGTTGAAATCGATTTGTGTATTTGTTTTTTATTGTTGTTTTATGAAATTCGTTTTCTTTGTTAATACTTCTTTATTTTGTTTGAATTTGGTTGCTTTAAAATAAATAAATAAACAATTAAAAATGGTAAGAAGCTGCATATTTTTTCCTTTTCTAATGGAACAACACTTCGGCTATTCCTTTCGGTTGGAAATTAGTAGTTCCGTAGTGTTTTTCTCTCACGTTCCTTTGTCCTGAATAGCGCTTTCGAGGCAGTATTTTTGTTGTTCCTTTCTAAAGGAACAACATTTCAGCAGAGTATTTTTTTGCTATTCCTTTCGAAAGGAACAACAATTTCGCAGATTGTTTTTGCTGTTCCTTTTAAAGGAACAACACTTTTTGAATGATTATTTTTTTCGTTGTTTTAAGCTTGCATTTTGAATTTTTGATCTTTCTTTCAAGGCAAAAATATCATAAACGATCATACAAATTAAGGATTACTGCAATCAGCAAATCAAAAGAAATCGTCATTTCTAAGGGAATTGTCTAGTAATAAGGAAAAAAGAGGAAAAAGCAACATCAATAATAACATAACATTGCCATTTTATCACCATTAAATTAATTTGATCGATTATTTTTATCATGATTGGTTATTTTCCCACATATTATAAGATTTCTTTGATATTTATTTTTGAAATGGAAATAGGGGTATATATTTTTCTTCTATTGAGATGTTCAGACTTCTTCCACCATTCCTACTCTTAAGGAGTGTTGAGCCATCCCTTATGAATAACTGAGGAAAAGAGCTGTTTGAAAAAGAAAAATATTGACATATTTTAATGTTTTTGCAGATGGAGGATAGGGTGTCTCATTAAGAGCCAACCTACCGTGATCATAGAGAAGATAGTGAAGTGGCATTCCCATTATGGCCACCAAACCAGGGAAATGGTCCAAAAGACAAAGTCCTTGGAACATGAGGTCTCATCAACAGTCCTCGGAATTTCTAGGGAACGAGTTATTGGCACGCATCCCCGATCAATGCTTACAAGATTGTTGTAGTTTAGCTTTTTACATTCCTGTCATTGTAATTACGTTTCCTTTCCAAGCATTTATTACTTTTTTCTGCGCTACATCCTCACAAGCATTGCTCTTAGATAAGCGCAGCCTCAGACAGAGTACACTCTTGAGATAAAAGGACGCTCCGGATTGATGATTAATGTAGGCTAATTAGGTGTTTAAAAGATACCTTTTTATGGTCCAACAAAGGGTTAAGAGGTTAGAGGTTTAGGTGTTTAAGGGGTTGAATGGGTTATGGGTTGGGAAATAGGGTTTAAGGGGTTATAGGTTTAGGGGGTTAGGGGATTTAGCAGTTAAGGATTTTAGAGGTTAGAAGTTAGGGCTTAATGGAGTTAAATGGGTTAGGTTTTTAGGGGTTTAGGGTGTTGAATTGGTTAGGGGTTCATAATTAGGGTTTTAGGGGATAGGGGCAGGTTTAGAGGTTACTAAAGTAGTTAATGGGTTATATGTTTAGAGGTTTAGGATTTAGTGAAAGGAAGGATTTCAGGGGTTAGGGGTTATGGTTTTGGGGTTAATTTGAATCCACGTTGCTCAAGTTTGATTTTTAGGGGTTTCGGTGTTGAATTGGTTAGGGGTTGGGAATTAGGTTTAAGGGATTAGGTTAAGGTTGAGGGGTTAGGAATTAGGGTTTAAGGGTCAAGGGTTATGGGTTGGGAATTATGGTTTAAGGGGTTAGGTTTTGGTTTAGGGGATTAAATGGGTTAAGGGTTAACATGTTAGGGGTAGGGTTTAAGGGTTTGTGAGGTTTAGGGGGTTTAGGTTAAAATGAGTTAGGTATTTAGAGGTTTAGTAGGGGTAAATGGTTTGGGGGTTAAGGGTTTAGAGGTTTAGGGTTTAGGGGGTTAAGGGTTTAGGGGTTAGGAATTAGGGTTTAAGGGGTCAAGGGTTATGGGTTGGGAATTATGGTTTAAGGGTTTAGAAGTTTAGGGTTTAAGGGGTTGAATGGGGTATAGGTTTAGAGGTTTAGGGGGTTACAAGATTTAGCAGCGAAGGATTTTAGGGGTTAGGGATTAGGGTTTTGGGGGTTAAATGGAATCCACACTTAAATGGGTTCTGCGAGGGGGTTAAATGGGTTAGCCTTCCGTTAGGAATTAGGCTTAAGGGGTCAAGGGTTAAGGGGTTGAATGGGTTGGTGGTTGGGAATTAGGGTTTAATGGGTTATAGGTTTTGGTTTAGGGGGTTAAATGGGTTAGTTGTTTTAAAGGTCTAGGGGTTAGGGATTTAGCAAGCAGGATTTTAGGGTTAGAAGTTAAACATGGGGTTAAATGGGTTAGGTTTTTAGGGGTTTAGGGTGTGTAATTGGTTAGGGGTTGGGAATTAGTGTTTAGGGTTTAGGGGTTAAGGGTTTAGAGGTTTAGGGTATAGCGGGTTAAATGGGTTACAAGTTTAGAGGTTTAGGGGGTTAGGGGATTTAGCAGTGAAGGATTTTATGGGTTAGGGGTTAGGGTTTTGGGGGTTAAATGGAATACACACATAAATGGGTTAGGTTTTTATGGGTTTAAGATGTTGAATTGGTTAGGGGTTGGGAATTAGGTTTTAAGGGGTTAGGGGTTAGGACTTAGGGTTTAAGGGGTCAAGGGTTATTGGTTGGGAATTAGGGTTTAAGGGGTTAGGGGTTTTGGGGTTTATGGGTTTAAATAGGTTAGGGGTTAACGAGTTAGGGGTTGTGGTTAAGGGTTTAAAGGTTTAGCGTTTAGGGGTTAAATGGGTTAGGGGTTTAGAGGTTTAATGGGGGTAAATGGATTAGGGGTTAAGGGTTTAGAAGTTTAGGGTTTAGGGGGTTAAACGGGTTAGGGGTTAGGAATTATTGTTTAAGGGGTCAAGGGTTAATGGGTTAGAGGTTTAGGTGTTTAAGGGGTTGAATGGGTTATGGGTTGGGAATTAGGTTTAAGGGGTTATAGGTTTAGGGGGGTTAAGGGGTTAGGTTGGTTTAGAGGTTTAGGGGTTAGGGGATTTAGCAATGAGATTTTAGGGTTAGAAGTTAGGGGTTGTTTGGGTTAAATGGGTTATGTTTTTAGGGGTTTAGGTGTTGGAATTGGTTGGGGTTGGGAATTAGTGCTTAAGGGTTTAGAGGTTTAGGGTTTAGGGGGTTAAATGGGTTATAGGTTTAGAGGTTTAGGGGATTTAGTTAAAGTTGAAGACTTAGGGGTTGTGGTTAGTTTGGGTTAAATAATGAAAACTTGTCAGTTAGGTTTTTTAGGGTTTAATGGGTTAGGGGTTAAGGGTTTAGGGGTTCGGAAATAGGGTTTAAGGGGTCAAGGGTTAAGGGGTCAAGAGTTATGGGTTGGGAATTAGGGTTTAAGGGGTTATGGGTTTAGGGTTTAGGGGGTTAAATGGGTTAGGATTCGTTTAGAGTTTCAGGGGTTAGTGGATTTAGCAGTTAAGGATTTTAGGGGTTAGGAGTTAGGGGTTTTGGGGTTTAGGGGCTTAAATGGGTTAGGGGTTAACGTGTTAGGGGTAGGGGTTAAAATGGGTTAGGGGTTTAGAGGTTTAGTGGGGGTAAATGGGTTAGGGGTTAAGGGTTTAGAGGTTTAGGGTTTAGGGGGTTAAGGGTTTAGGGGTTAGGAAATTAGAGTTTAAGGGGGTCAAGGGTTATGGGTCAAGGGTTAAGGGGGTCAAGGGTTAGTTTTCCGCCAATAACATAATTCTCCAATCCCATACACTTCTTCTTGGAATGTCACACTTAACATTCATTTCCTTTTCGGATAATATTCTTTATCCCCTTACATCCATACCTAGGAAAATAAACTTCATTTCAATTTAATTTTGGGAAACTAAAGTGGAATATAAGAGGACCCATTCCAAGAAGGGCATCTCGCTCAATGTTCAAATAATATTGTTCATTCCCTTACATCCATACCTAGGAAAATAGACTTCCTTTCAAGTTAATTGTGTGAAACTGAAGTGGAAGATAAAGTGACCCATTCCAAGAAGCTCATCTCACTTCAAAAATTTCTTGAGATTTCCAAGAATTTATAACGATATTAAGGTGCTATGCATTGTCTTCTTTATCACCTCATTGCATTTAGTCAAATTTTTTTTAAATTTAAATTTATTCATTAATTTCAAAAAAATTATTATATAAATTATATATAGTTGTTTTTATTTTGATTTATGTTTTAGAATTTTATTTTATTTATATTAATATATCAATTAGTTTTATATAAAAATATTTTTAGTTTTTTATATAACATTGATATTGCAAAATATTGTAACAAATTTTATTTAATTAAATATTCATGTACTTTTTATCATTAATAATAATAAAATAATTTAAAATAAAATTATAATTTTATTATTTTTTATCATTTTTTAATTTTAATAAAGTACTATTTAAATTATATAATGTACCAATTCTAAAAACTTAATAATTTTTGTGTTTTATTATAGGAATAAAACTCTCATACGAGAGTTCTTAAAACTCTCATACGAGAGTTTTCAAAACTCTCATATGAGAGTTTTCAAAACTCTCATACGAGAGTTTTCAAAACTCTCATACGAGAGTTTCCAAAACTCTCATCCGAGAGTTTTTTTAACTCTCGTCCGAAAGTCTTCCCGAGAGTTTCCGTCAATAAAACTCTCGGACGAGAAAATGCATAACTCTCATCCGAGAGATTTTTAACTCCGGTTAAACCCAATAAAAATCTCGGACGAGAGTTTTTAAAACTCTCGGTCGAGAAATAGAGTTGACTATTTTCTCGAACGAGAAATTAAAAATTTCTCCCAAATTCTAGCCGTCTGCCAAAAAGTGTTTCCCAACTTCGCGATTTCACCCCTCTGCGCCTTTTCTGGCAGCGCACAAGGCTACATTCGCTCTAGCATTCCCCTACCTCTCATGCGGGTTACCTCGAAGATCTCTAGTCTGAGCAACCTTCGCATCAAGGATATAGGAAAAAGAACAGAGGTTGTCCTGGATTGTAGTGTGTTGAACAGGGCTGCCATTCCGAAAATCAAGCTTAGCCCTAAGCGCCATGGCTACCTAGATCTCTCATCTCCTTTTTTTCAGATTCAGATTTCAATCGCCTCTGGAAAAAATATTCTGCTTCGGGTGTGCTCAACCGATTTGGTCCAGAGCCTTGTGCTTGCTCTCGAACACAAGATAGGGATTCCCTCATCTCTTTAGCAGCTTCTCTACGGAGGTAAAAATCTTGAGGCTTCTCTTCCCCTACCTTTTTATAACATTGAAAGAGATGCTTCTATTGTTTTAACCTTCCGTCTGCGAGGGGGAGCAGTCGAGCAGCCTTCTTCTGCTCCAGGGGGAGCAGTTGGACAACCTTCCTCTGCTCCAGCTTGCTCGTATAGGGATGCTGTCCATGCACAGCCTCCCAAGAAAGCTGCTCAACCCTCTGAAGCTCCAAAGACCTTTTTGGTTGATAAACTGGAGGAATTCCCCTCCATAGAAATTTCTCATCCAGATCGTGAAGATCAGCTTCAAAAATATTCTGAATCAGCCATCATATGCCGCTTCAATGGACTCTGGCCCCTCATAGCTGATCTCTACCAATGGATCCTCTCCAATTGGACCAAAAACTACAAAATTATCTTCTGCTCGAAGGGTTTCTTCATTGTGGTATTTTCCTTCAGCGAAGACTACCAGAAAGCCTTAACAGAAGGCCCATGGTTCTGGGGAATAGCTGGGCTATTTCTCACCCCCTGGTTCCCAGAATATGACCCATCTACGGCTGTCATCACCAAGCTACCTATTTGGGTTTGACTTCCTAATTTACCAGCGCACCTATGGCACTACTCTATCTTTCAAGGGATTGGAAACTCTTTGGGTCGCTATCTGGCAACAAACACATCAAAAGGGGAGAAAGGAATATACACTTACGGTAGAATATGTGCTGAAATAGACATGAGAAAAGGTCTCCCTGATCAAATCAATCTCAAAATTGGGGATTTCCTTTGGACGAAACTCTGGATTATGAGAATACCGCATTCCACTGCCGCCATTGCCATCAAACAGGGCACCTACAGAATTCTTGTTCTACCTTCCTTGCCCAAAAGAAGAAAAATAAGCCCAGATCAAAATCTAAAAGCTAGAAACCATCTGATCCGCCCCCCATGGATGACATTGATTCCTTCAGCTCAGACGAGGAGGAGACTCAGGCAGAAGTGGAGGTTACAATGAAAACGAAAGACTCACCCTCGGCAGCTACGCTGACGAAGGATTCACCCTCAGCTGTTCCTAAAGGACATACTGCTTCTTTGATTACATAGAAACATACTCATGAGTCCTCCTCCTCCAATTTGGATAAGGAGGTTCTCCCTTCTGTGAGCAACATCGTTCAGATGGTTCTCGCCCTTCCACACCAGGTAGGCTGGGTCAAAGTTAACAAAAAAAAGGAAAAAAATGTCATGTGGATGAGTCTACCCATTCTGGGTAGATTCCATTTATTGTCTCTTTTCGCTCTCTTGTCACACTTATGGTTCTTCTGCTTATCACTTGTTTACTTTCGGGACCGAGGTTGATAGTTTATCATTTCTGGCTTCCCCGCTCTCTTGTTTCTCTTGATTGTATCTTCATTTTGTACCATATTTATACTTAATATAATTAGTCTTATTCAGAAGAAAAAAAATAAGTGATTTGTAGGTATTAATCAGATTAAATACAGAATATCAACATATAATCATCATGCACATAGACAACATATATAAGTGGAAACCCATAAGGGATAAAACCACATCTTATTATTGTTGTGATGTAAAGGAAAGATCCAACTCCCTCTCACCACTGGTTTTTTTTAGGCTCCAACCTACAGGAGGCTACTACCTCAATTCTGCAAGGTACAACTTGCAAGGAAACTCCAATTCCGATCTATTTTCCGCAGGCTACAACCTACAGGAGGCTTCCACCTCAGCCAACTACAACTGGACATCTATCAAGCTACAACTTGATATGGAAGCACCAACTTGCTCACTCCACAATAGAATCATATGTTGATGTACCTGGATATCAGCTATGTTTTCCTCCTTCTTTACTACTGTCCTTCCAGCCTTAAAATTTGCTTTATATCATATTTGGATCTTCACAACTCCTCTCTCTGCTCCTTCTTCTTCTTACACTCTCTAACCTCTTTCTCCATTCTTTCTCTCTCTCATTATGCATATGCTAGTAACATTATTTATAGAGATCACCTCATAGCTGTTTGCATTCCACAGGGAATTTGTAATGAATAGGTATGACTCTTTTCCTTCCCCTTTCTCATTTTCTTGTCCAGCACATTCAGAATTCTATAACAGAATGTATATATGTATGTATTATAGTGAAGTTTTTCTTTGCCTACGGAGACTTTCCTTTGCATCATATACAATAAAAATAATTAAATCATTTACATTTATAGATACAATAATACATTTCACTCATCCCTTTCAACTATTGGTTCGCCATACATTTGTCTTTTCTGCTACTGTCACTGTATTTTTATTTTCTGCTGTTATAGTCTAGTTCTTTTGCATAAATACTCATTTTTTCTGACTTGACCCATTCTAATGCATTTCTAACAGTGCAATAATATCTCCTTTTCCCTGACCATGCCTCTTTTTCTCGTGCCCACAACATTCAACCTTCACTACTCTTCTAAACATCTGGTTCTGCATTTTTCTCTGTGTTGGGTCCTTACCAGAGCCTTTCTACCTGCATTCATACTTTGCTTTTTGTTTTACGTTATAATTCTCCTTTTGCTCTCCATAATGATTTACAAAGGAAAATGCACATAGTCTCGGACTTGAAATGCTTTAGGCTTCAGCTTTGATCTTTATCGCGTCCACTCACTTTATTGCACTTCAACGTTTCAAACGTTCTTTGCTATATGGATCCTTTCCTTTCCGATGTGATTTACAAAGGGAAATAACATACACCCAGACTTGAAATCTCTTAAATAATGGTTTTGAGCTACATCACATCCGGCTCCTTTATCGCACTTTTTCTTAAGCTTGCGATGAGCGATATGCAATTGGGTCCCACTTGACTTTATCGCTACTTAGCATCGCAACTCACATGACTTCTAAGAGTGTGCAATATCTCTCCTGAGATTTATGATTTGCGAGATGAAATGAACTTTGCATCGCCTCCACCACATCGCATTCATCGATCATATCGCAAGTTCTATAACTTACGAATTCTTATCACATAAGCATCGCCGATGTGCGATATTGCATTGTGTCTCCACGTGTCCCTTTGCATCAGCACATCTCATCGCTTCTATCCATTGCATCGCAACTTTTCTCTTACGATCTTCACCCCTCCGATATTTTGATTTGCGATATGTGGGCCAGGTCCACATCATCTCCATGTCATCGTGACATGTCCCCTTGCCACGTCATTGCCATGTCATTGCCATGTCATCTTGATTTATTTTCAATTTGTGGGGTCAAGAACACGTCAGTTGCCACGTCACTTGCCATCTCATCCCCACGTCATCACATCGCACTACACATTTTCTGTGACCACTGTGTTTGTGCGATTTTTCTCCTGCCCCAATTGTGATATGCGATCGCATTGCATTGCATCAAATCTCATCCATTTGTTTATAATGTCCCACTCTGTGACACTGGTCCCACACCTTTCATCATTCCATTCTTTATATACTGTTTTCTTTAAAACAAAGCATGTCAAAAAATTGTATTGGGAGCACAATATGCATGGCACCAGACCTCAAAAGGCGCTCGAATTATTAAATTAGATTCACGGTACTGCGGAGGCACTCCTCGGTATGGAAAGATCATCGGGCTTGCGCTATCATAGTGAATGACAGTCATCGATCTTTGGTTAACGCCCAATGGGTGGGTCAACTACGGAGGCAGCCCCTTGGGTTATTCATCAGACTGTTTGTACCCCTGTGGTACTGTTGATCCCAAATCAACGTTAACTGTGCTCATACGATGTGCATGAGGTTTAGCATTTGCTGGTCCCACAGCATATCTAACTTACCCTTCCACTTTTCATCATATCTAATGGTTGATAAATCATCGCACTCCAAAACCGATTTATGCATATATCCAACAGATATCGCATTCCAAGATGCATAACATTTAATGTACCTTTTTAACACCCTTGAGTCCACACCTTTGTTAACCCCTACGCAACTTTGGGTGCGAACACCATCAGATATCAATTGTTGAAGATCAAATGGCTACCATGTTCAATTAACCTCGATGACTTATCGCTCAAAAGTCATGCGAAAATGGAAATTTCATACCCGTGACATGTCACAGTCTTATTTGATCGTGTTCAATTTCAATAAAACCACTTACCACTCAAAGGTTGCGCGAAAACCACATGTTTTTTTCCGAAATTGCCTTCAGTATTCAATGTGATGCTACTCACGGTTCTGCTGTGCCGTTGACTCCTAATTCCACATATAATTTCTTTCGTTGCACCTCCTCCATATACTTGTTCAAACAAACCATCGATTCATTTCACTGCACTATGACTTATCCTTTACTCTATCGTTCTGCTTTCACGATATCAACCAGTCTTCAAACCCTCTTTGGCATTCATTCCATGCATGGTTTAACCTCTATATTCAATTTTTGTGGTTCTTATCCATCGTTTTCCGTTATAGTAAAAACCCCAAATGGGCAGTCCCAACTCATGGATACATTAAACCCTGTGTGACATCTCTGTAACAATTCCATTAGAATCTTATTTGCTCCCTTGTCTTGGTGCTGCTCCTTTGTGCTCCCTTTCCATCAATGACAGTATTTCCAACAGTCTCCCCCTTTGGCATTGATGGCAATGCTTCAATGCTTTCTCCAGGACTTCCTCTGCTTTCTTTTCAGAAGACCCTTTCTTCTTTTGCTTGCTTTTCCTCCCACTTTGACATCAACATAAAAGGGTTTAAATTTTCCCAGTGTGGGTTCTATATTTTCATAATACTCTGATCTTGTGGACCTGTTCCATGCACCGCTCTAGCTCTTTTGTGACAATTTTTATGGACTGCTCTCACCCTGGAATGATGCTTTCTTATCTAATATTGATTATCTCTTGAATTCTGTTCTGATCTTGTTTCTTGTATGCAACCTCTTTTTTTTAAATTTCTGATCATGTTAGAGAGTAACATCCACAGACACTAGCCCTCATTTGTCTCTTAGATATTCAAATGGTTCTCTAGCAAGAGGTTTTGTGAATATGTCCGTTGTTTCTTCCTTGGTTGGTACATATTCCAACTTTACTAATTTATGTGCTACTTGTTCTCTGAGGAAGTGGTACTTTATTGGGATGTGCTTTGTTTCTTAATGAAGTACAAGATTTTTTGATATACTTATTGCACTTTTATTGTCACATTTGATGGAAATGGGTTCATCAATGCTTACCTTCATGTCTTGGAGAGTTTGTTTCATCCACATTACTTCTGTACAACATGCTGTTACTGCTATGTATTCTTCTTCTGTTATAGATAGAGAGATAGAAGTTATCTTCTTGCATAGCCATGCCACCAGACTTTTTCCCAAATAAAATGCACCTCCACTTGTGCTTTTCCTGTCATCCACACAGCTAGCCCAATCTACATCTGTGTATGCTGTTAATGTGAAGCTTTTTCCTTTTGGATACCATAGGCCATAATGTGAATTTCCTTGAAGATATTCAAATATTCTCTCGATTGCAAGTAAATGATTTTGTTTTGGTGCTGCTTGATATCTTACCACAAGTCATACTGCCAACATAATGTCTGGTATAGAAGCAGTTAGGTATAGCAAACTTCCTATCATGGATCTGTAAAGTTTTTGATCTACATCTGTTGATCCATCATTAGCACATAGTTTGCATATAGTGATCATGGGAGTTGACACAGGTTTGCAGTCTTCCATTTGAAACCTTTCCAACATTTCTCTTAAGTTTTTTACTTGCGAAATGAATATTCCTCTGTTCTTTTGTTGAATTTGAAGTCCTAAATAGAAGTTGAGCTCTCCAACCATTGAAATCTCAAACTATGATTTCATTTCTTCAGGAAATCATTTTGCTCACTCATCTTTGTTGCTTCCAAACATTATGTCATCTACATAGACTACTACAATTAAGAGTTCATTTTCATTAGCCTTTATGTAGGAATTGTTGTCTACTCCTCCTTTCTGTTGGGTATGTGTTATATTCTTTCCACGAATAAGCATGTGCGAGGGGGTAAGAGGGGGGGCAATAGCCCCCCCTTTGTGTTGGGCACAAGGGGTCCAACAAAACGGCTTGGAAAAAAACTTTTGGTCCTTAATTTCCAATGGGTAGTCCACACCCATGGTTTTGTGCATGGTTTTGCACATGGTTTTGGGGTAGGATGGTTTGCGACCCCTGGAATTTTTTGTAGATCCGGTCAAGGTAACTACGGTTATATTCTAATCCAGGGTTAATGGATTAGGGTTCATGTACGCTTCGACATGTATATATATGTGTTGTAACACTAAAAGGAATATATGAAAAAGCAAGATGGTCGTCCCTATTTGGGATCCAAGGGAAAATATCTGTGTTTATCTGTTTTATGTTTTATGCTCTCACTATTGTTTATTTTATGTTATAGGATTCATGTGTAGATAATTTCTATTCAGATTTAAAACCTACATTTCGTATCAAAGTTTTTTTGACTTGAAGGGGACACCTTTGCTGTTTAGGGTTTTTTTCTCGGGCCTAAGGTAGACCCTATTCAATGGGATATCTATGAGATCGATTCTTGAGGTGAAAGAAGATGGTGAGCGGCGGGAAGATAGAGATCGAGAAATTTAATGGTTAGAGTTTTGAGTTATGGAAGCTCAAGATGGAGGATCTGCTGGTGGATAAAGATCAGTGGATCCCAGTAGATCCAAGTACTAAACCAATGGCAATGTCAGATGAAGACTGGAAGAAACTCGATCGGAAGGCTAAGAGCACAATACAATTTTGTGTCTCAGATTCAGTATTTTTGAATGTATCTAGGGAAGCTACGGCGAAGAATTTGTCGGAAAAACTTGTGAATTTGTACCAATCTAAGTCTCTGGTGAATAATTTGTTCCTGCAGAAAAAGCTGTATAACCTGAGGATGAAGGATGGTGACTCAGTGACAGAGCATCTGAACGCCTTCAATACAGTGGTAAGTCATTTGTCATCTATTGATATTAAAATCTCAGATGAAGATAAGTGCATAAGTTTGTTGTGTTCACTACTAGACTCTCGGGACAATCTAGTTATTGCAATAGGTAGAAATACAACTACCTTGAATTTTGATGACATTGTCTCAGCCTTATTGTTGGAGGAAATGAGACGGAGAAATATGGAGATCCAGAATGGAGATGCCTTATCTGTACGAGGAAGGTCCCAAAACATAAACAAGAATAAGGTTTCGAGTGGGAGATGAAAATCTATAGGGAGATCTAAATCTCTTGGAAAGTTTGTAAAGGTATGTTGGAAATGTGGAAAGAAAGGGCACTACAATAGGGATTGCATATCTAAAGCTCCTGAGAAAGGAAAGCGATCTGATGATGCTGCTTCTGAAGAGGAAAAAACAACCTCGGATGAAGGTGGGGATGTGTATTTGGCTTCTTCTTCAAATACACATGTAGATCATGAGTCATGGTTGATTGACTCAGGTGCATCCTTTCACTTTTCTCCCCATCGGGAGTGCTTCTGCGAGTATGAGAAATATGATGGTGGTGATGTCTTCCTAAGGGATGATAGGAAGGCTAGAATTGTCGGACGTGGAAAGCTAAAGCTGAAGCTACAAGGTGGAAGGATTATAACACTTCCTGGTGTTTTGCATATTCCTACATTAGCCATAAATCTGATTTCTATAAGCAAGATGGATGATGCAGGTGTAAAAACAATGTTCGAGAAAGATGCCTAGAAGATGGTTCGGGGAGCACTGGTATTAATGCAGGGAGTTCGGATTGGAACTCTGTATAAGCTACAAGGTAGCACCGTTATTGATGGATGTAACTGTTCTATGGTTCCTGAAAGTGGAGCGGAAAGTCTAGTTGTCTCTAGAGAAAAAACCATGCTATGGCATCAAAGGCTTGGACATATTGTAGAGAAGGGCCTTCGAATACTGCACAGAAATGGTAAGGTAGAAGGTATGTCTAATTTCTCTCTGGATTTCGATTTCTGTGAACATTATGTATATGGGAAGAAAAAATGGGTGAGTTTTCCTTCTGGTGCTAAGAGGGTGAACAAGATATTAGAAATTTTTCACAGTGATGTGTTTGGACCTGTGTCAGTTCCTTCACTGGGAAAGTCTGTGTACTATGTTTCATTCATAGATGAATTATCAAGGAATAAATGGATATATTTCTTGAGGAATAAATCTGAAGTCTTTGATAGATTTAAAGAATTTAAGGCTCTTGTGGAAAACCAGATAGAGAAGAAGATAAAGGTGCTGAGGATTGATAATGGTGGGGAGTTCTGCAAGAAGGAATTTGAAGAGTTCTGTAAAGAAGTGTGGTATAGCAAGACATAAGACTACTCCATAGACACCTCAGCAAAATGGAGTTACATAAAGAATGAAAAGAACACTGATGGAAAAGGCAAGAAGCATGCTTAGTGGTACTGGGTTAGGACAAGAATTATGGGTAGAGGCAGCGGAGGCTGCATGCTATCTGGTTAACAGATCACCTTCATCAGTGTTGGAGGATAAGACTCCACATGAGGTATGGGTTGGTAAGAAACCATATCTTTCACATCTAAGGGTATTTGGATGTGATGCATATGTACATGTTCCAAAGAAGAAAAGGACCAAGTTGTATAATAAATCTGAAAGGTGCATCTTTATTAGGTATAAGGATGGTTTAAAGGGTTACAATCTTTGGAACCTAGAAACAAGGAAGATTGTGTACAGCCGAGATGTGGTGTTTAGAGAGGTGAAAGATGTTTTTAAACATGAATTCATACCAAAGGAACCTGAGAAGATAGAGTTTGAGCTAAAGGAGGATGAATCAAACTCTACAACAGAAGAAGACTCAGAAGGGGAAGAGCCACAAACTCCAACTGTGAGAAGATTAGCTCGGGAGAGAAGACAACCAGAAAGGTATAGTCCATCTGCTTTCTATTCAAAATTTTCCTTAAATATAACTAATCATGATCCTAGAACTATCAGGGAGGCAGTAGATTCAGAGGATGGAAAACTTTGGAAGGAGGCCATGGTTGATGAAATGGCATCCTTGCACAAAAATGAGGCATGGGATCTAGTGGAGTTGCCGGCTAGAAGGAAGCCCATCGGGAGAAAATGGGTGTTTAAAAAGAAGATGAATGTAGAAGGAAAGGTGGAGGAATACAAAGCTCGGTTGGTAGCAAAAGGTTATTCCCAGGTGTCGGGAATTGATTTTGGTGATATTTTTTCTCATGTTGCCAAAGTTACTTCTATTAGATTACTTTTATTTGTGCCGCTGCATTTGATTTTGAGATAGAACTGATGGATGTGAAGACATCATTTCTTCACAGGGATCTATAAGAGGAGATATACATGACACAACTTGAAGGCTTTATGGTGAAGGGTAAGAAAGAACTGGTATGCAGGTTGAAGAAGTCTCTGTATGGGTTAAAATAGTCACCAAGGATGTGGTATCAAAAATTTGATACCTATAGATGGGGACTTGGCTTCACCAGAAGCAAGGAGGATCACTATGTTTATTTTAAATGAATTTTTGACTATGTTATTTATTTGGTCTTGTATGTGGATGATATGTTGTTGATTGGAAATGACAAAGAAATTATCCAAGATTTGAAGACCCAGCGGTTCTCCAAATTCGACATGAAGGATCTTGGTGTTGCAAACTATATTTTAGGCATGGAAATTAAGAGAGATCAGGCAAAGAGGAAGCTCTGGTTAGACCAGAGGAAGTATTTTGAGACTATATTACAGAGGTTCAATATGTAGGATAGTAAACCGGTGAATGTTCCTATTCCTATAGGTGTAAATCTATCTCCTAAACAGTGTCCCAAGACACAAGAAGAAGAGGACAATATGTCATGCGTTCCATATGCAAGTGTAGTGGGTAGCCTGATGTATGCAATGGAATATACTAGACCAAACATTGCACATGAAATGGGAGTATTGAGCAGGTTTATGTTAAACCCAGGGAAGGAGAATTGGACAGCAGTGAAGCGGGTTTTCAGATATTTACATGGCACTAGTGATTATGGCTTGTGCTAGCAGGGAAGATTAGGATTGGAAAGAATGTTGGACATTTGTGGTTTTGTTGATGCAGATTGGGATGGAGATCTGGACCAAAGAAGATCTACAAGTCGGTATGTGTTTAGCCTATTTGGAGGCGCAGTCAGTTGGATGAGTAAAATACAGTCTGTAGTGGCTCTTTCAACTACAAAGGAAGAATACACAGTAGCCACTCATGGAAGCAAGGAAGCAGTTTGGTTGCAGAGATTGTGTTCAAGTATGGGGTTGGTACAACAAGCTATAAGGATAGATCGTGATAGCCAAAGTGAAATTTTCTTGGCTAAGAACCCTGCATATCATTCAAAGACAAAGCACATTTATGTTCAATATCACTTTGTTAGAGATATGGTAGAGGCTAAAATGGTGTTGCTGGTAAAGGTGGGCACTTTGAAGAATGTTTCAGATGCATTGACAAAGTCTGTGAGCACTCAAAAGTTCTCTTGGTGTAGAGAAACAATGGGTGTTGAATAATTGGGCCAATAACTAAGCTCTCTTGTGGCCCCCTATGGAAAGGAAAGAACAAGTAGGAGAATGTTGTGTATGTGTTATATTCTTTCCACGGCTAAGCACACGCGGGGGGGTAAGAGCGGGGGAAATAGCCCCCCCTTTGCATTGGGCGCAAGGGGTCTAGGGTAGTGCCTCGACGAAATTTTTTTGGTCCTTAATTTCCGATGGTAATCCACGCCCATGGTTTTGTGCATGGTTTTACGCATGGTTTTGGGGTACGATGGTTTTTGGCCCCTGGTAGTTTTTGTAGATCCGGTCAAGGGAACTATGGTTATGCTCTAATCCAGGGTTAATGGATTAGGGTTCATGTATGCTTCGGCATGTATATATATGTGTTGTAACACTAAAAGGAATATATGAAAAATCAAGCTGGTCGTCTCGATTTGGGATCCAAAGGAAAAATCTCTGTGTTTATTTGTTTTATGTTTTATGCTCTCGCTATTGTTTATTTTATGTTATAAGATTTGTGTGTAGATAATTTTTGTTCAGGGTTAAAACCTACACTTTCTTAAACCCTTGTTTTTGCAAATATTTGTCCAGCCTTGAATACCATGCACGAGGAGCCTGTTTCAGACCATATAAGGCTTTCTTTAATCTACACACAAAGTCATGTTTATCTGTTAATGAGAATCCTTCATGTTGCTCCATGTAGACTTCTTCCTCTAGATCTCCATTCAGGAAGGTAGACTTCACATCTATTTGATATACATTGAAACCATCATAGCATGTAAAGGCAAAAAAACATTCTGATTGCTTCCATTCTGGCTACAGGGGCAAAGGCTTCATCATAATCAAGACCTTCAATTTGTGAATATCCTTTGCATACAAGTCTAGCTTTATTTCTGATTACCTGCCCTTTTTCATTCATCTTATTCTTGAATATCCATTTTGTGCCAATGACATTTTTCCTAGTGGGTATTGGAATTAATTCCCAGGTATTGTTCTTCTCAATTTGGTCTAGTTCTTCATTCATATCATTTACCCAGCTTTTGTCTTTACTAGCTTTTTCGAACTTCTTAGGCTCTATTTGAGATAGCATGGCTAGGTATACTTCTTTTGGTTGTTCAACAAGTTGTCTTCTTGTCTAGACTCCCACACTCTTGTCCCCAATGATTTGATCTTCTGGATGGTTCTTTTGAGTGTGTTTTGAGGGAAATTTTGAGTTTAATTCAATATCTTCTATTGTCTTGCTATGTTCATCATTGTCTTGGTTCTAAGTGTCATGATCGTCTGGAGGATTGCAAGAACTTGTGTTTCTTGTTCTGTTTGGTAGATCTTCATCAAATATTACATCAATGCTTTCAAAAATTTTGTGCAGTTTTTGTTGTAGCACCTATAACCCTTACTCTTGGATGCATATCCCAAAAATATTCCTTGATCAGCTCTTGCATCCAACTTCCACAGTTTTTCATCATTATTTTTTGTGAAACTCTTGCTTCCAAAGACTCTAAAGTGCCTGATTGATGCTAGTCTACCATGCCATAATTGGTAATGAGTCTTATCACAATTTGGTCTTAGATGAGCTTTGCTGAGAATGTGAACAAATGTGTGTATTGCTTCTGCCCAGTAGGTTTGGGGAATGTTACTTTCTTACATCATAGCTTTGGAAATATATTGTACTGACCTATTTTCCCTCTCTTCCACTCCATTCTATTGAGGTGTACCTGCAATTGTAAATTGTTGTTTTGTCCCATGCTCATTTCATAGGTATGCAAAATCAAAGTTTGTGAATTCACCTCCTCTGTCTGATCTGATGCACTTTAGCTCGCATCCTATTTGATTTTCTTCCAATGCCTTGAATATCTTGAATTTCTTAAGTGCTTCAGATTTACCTTTGAGAAATGCTACCCATGTCATCCTGGAAAAATCATCTATTATCAGCATGAAATAAGATTCTCCGCTTGGTGCTTTAGTTCTTGAAGGTCCACATAGGTCCACGTGTACAAGTTGAAGAGACCGACTTATAAATAATATCTCTTTAGTATTGAAATATATGTGGGTCTTCTTTCCCAGTTGGCAGGATTTACATATGGTATTTCAAGGCTTCTTTATTGCTGGCATATCTCTGAGTGCATTCTTCTTGCTCAAAATGATGATGTGGTCAAAGTTTAGGTGTCCCAGTCTTCTATGCCATAACCATGATTCATCAAGTTTTCATATGTGGCATGCTTCATTCTCTTATTCCACTATATATACATTACTTTTTGTTCTAACACCTTTGATCAAGTTCTTTCCTATGGTGCTTGATATTACCTCACAATATTCGGCTCTAAAAGGGACCTCATAGCCTTTATCACACATTTGACTGATGCTTAGCAGATTGACTTTCAGCCCATCCACAAATAGTACATCTTGAGCCTTTCCTCTTCCATTATTTAGATTTTCTGAGCCTTTTCCCTTGATTTTCCCTGCTTTATGATTGCCGAATGTTACATTTCTAGATTTTTTTTCATCAAAGGTTACAAACTTGCTTCTATCTCCAGTCATGTGCTTTGAGCATCCACTGTCCAAATACCATTGGCTTTTCTGATCTTGGGCTATTAGAGCCAGGTCACACTTATTCAACTTCTTTTTCCACTATAGGCAACTATTTGTTTGGCACATTTTTTGAGAAGATAGACCAAATTATTTAAGAGGACAATTGGAATACATGTTTCCAATTTTATGGCATACAAAGCATTTGATTATATTTTTAAATAGATTATGTGTATGAGTGAACTCTCCATTGTTCATAATCTCCTTGGGGTTTTGAACATCAGTATTTGTCCATATGTTCTACACTCCATGGCTTTATGGCCGAACCCCTTATAATAAAAACAATACCCATGGAAACGATTAGTGTACCTAGTGTAGGGTAGTCCTCTCCATTTTTTTTGAGGTAGTCTTTTCAATTTCTACATCTTTTGCTGGTTGAAATAG
Organism: Pinus albicaulis; assembly: GCA_034641835.2. Taxonomy (NCBI): domain Eukaryota; kingdom Viridiplantae; phylum Streptophyta; class Pinopsida; order Pinales; family Pinaceae; genus Pinus; species Pinus albicaulis. Next base: position 1,122,814,823 of record CM076574.1, read on the forward strand.
ATTATATTTTTCTGAAAGTATGCATCAATATGTCCCAGTTTGTGACAGGAAAAACAAGTGACATTTCTCATAGGAGGAAAGAATTTCCTTTGAGATCTTTCGAACTTGTTCAATTGATCTTCAGGAACAATTGAGCTTTTTCCAATTGCTTGTTTCTTCCTCTCATTATTTGTCTCTTGATGTTGTTGCTTGTTTCTATTTGTTTCATCACACATCAAGTTCTTGCTGGATTCTGCTTCTGTGGTTCCTTTTTGAGCTATTTCATTATCCTTTATAGCTTTTACAAAAATGATATTCTTGTTACCTTCTACCTTGGACTTACTAGTTTCTCCCTCATATCCTATCCCAGCCTTTATGAGAGGAGACATTTGAGCATTTAGAATAATGTCCAACTATTCAGTGCTTGTCATTCAAGGAGTGTTCATTGACAATTCCCTTTGGGTGTTTTCTAGTTTCTTTCTCAACCATGCCACTTCTTCTTCCAATTTCTCTTGCTCCTGATGTTTATCTTTAATTTGCTGTAGTAGAATGTCTTCCACCTTCTTAACTTCTTCCAGTTCTACTTTTAATTGAATGAGGTCTTCTGAATTTGGTACCTCTTTTACACATTTGAGGAGAATGTCTTTCTATTTTCTGCACTCGAGTTTAAGTCTTTCTATTTCCTCCAGGGCACTTCTTAGCTCCCCCTCAATATCTACCTCACCTTCTTCCTCATCTTCTAGAATGAATCCCTCAGACTCTTCCTTGGCCATCAACACAAATTCAAAGGTTCCTTATTCATTTGAAGATTCATTCGATTTTTCAAATGCACTGCTATCTTGCTGAGCATAAAATGATCTTCTATCCAATCTCTTCCATTTCTGCCAGTTATTTGTTTTGGTTTTCTCTGTCTCTTGAGTCTAACTCTTTTTTTTCTTAAGAGGACACTTAGATTCATAGTTCCCAACTCTTCCATAGTTAAAGAATTTAAATGGAATTTTACCTTTATACTTTCCTGGTCCTCTATCCAATATTCTAACAAATTTGGCCTCTTCTTCATCAGATCAGGAGCATGTATCTTCTTTTTCTTCTTTTCTCTTCTCTGTCTTAAAGGCTGCCTCCCTCACATTTGACTTCCTCTGTGGAAGTATCATCTCATAGGATGTTAAGTTTCCAAGTAATTGATTCATGGTCAATTTTTTCCAATTAGCTGTTTCTTCTATGGTAGAAACCTTGGGGTTAAACCTGGATGGTAAAGATCTCAATATGTTTTTTACAATTACACATTATCTAATGGTTTCTCCTAGAGCCTTCATGTTATTTACAATTTCTGCAACCCTTAAGAAGAAGCTGGAAACATCTTCTTCTTCATTCATTTTTATATTTTCAAACTGGGCTCTATAGACTTGCAGCTTGGAAGCCTTCACCTTTTATCTCCTTCATGGATACTTTCTAATGTATCGCATATTTCTTTGGAAATCTTGTTGTGCATTAATTTGATAAATTCCGCCTCACACAAACCGCTTAAGAGAGCATTCATGGCTTTGGCATTAGCTATAAAATCTTGTTTGGCTTCTTTTTGTATGTCAGACTCCTTTGGGGCATATCCCAAATACACAAAAGCCCAAAATTCTATTCCTAGAGACATATGTATGTCCCCATTCTTATTTTCCAGAAGGCATAGTTTCTATCAGTAAATAGAGTGGCTTTATTTGCTGAGCATCCTTATAGACTATTCATCTTGGGGACCAAGGATCTCCTTCCAATTGTTAAACTGATACAGAAGGAATTGACTCTGATACCAGTTGTTGAACCCTTGGTTAAACTAAGAGGGCAAGCGATCAGTTTAAAGCAGCCATGGTCTTGTAAAACTTTCTTTTACAATTATTTACATCTTCATTTTGTGATAAAGTTAATATAAAATGGAACAAAAATCTTAATAACTGAGCATCAAGTATTAAGCAGATAAAATACAGAATATCAACATATAATCATCATGTAGATAGACAACAGATATAAGTGGAAACCCATAGGGGAGAAAACCACATCTTATTATTGTTTTAATGCAAATGAAAGCTCCAACTCCCTCTCACCACTGATTTTATGTAGGCTCCAACCTATAGGAGGTTACTACCCCAATTATGCAAGCTACAACTTGCAAGGAAGCTCCAACTCCCATCTATTTTCTGCAAGCTACAACCTACAGGAGGCTCCCACCTCAACCAGATACAACTAGACCTCTATTAAGCTACAACTTGATATGGAAGCACCAACTTCCTCACAGTAAAATAAAATCATATGTTGATTTACTTGGATATCAGATTAGTTTTCCTCCTTCTTTATATCATCTCTGGATCTTCACAACTCCTCTCTCTGCTCCTTCTTCTTCTTACACTCTCTAACCTCTTTCTCCATTCTCTCTCTCTCTCGTTATGCATATGCTGGTAACATTATTTATAGAGATCACCTCATAACTGTTTGCATTCCACAGGGAATTTGAAATGAACAGGTATGACTCTTTTCCTTCCCCCTTCTCATTTTCTTGTCCAACACATTTAGAATGATATAACATAATGTATATATTTTTGTATTATAGTGAAGTGTTTCTTTGCCTATAGAGATTTTCCTTTGCATAAAATACAATAAAAATAATTAAATCATTTACATTTACAGATACAAAAATAAATTTCACTCAGCCCTTTCAGCGCTTGGTTTAGCATACATTTGTATTTTCTGCTGTTGTTACTGTCTTTTCATTTTCTGCTGCTATAGTCTAGCTCTGATGCACAAATGCTCATTTTGTCTAACTTGACCCATTCTATTTCATTTCTAACAGTGTCATCATATCTCATTTTTCCCGACCATGCCTCTTTTTCTCGTGCCCACAATGTTGAACCTTCACCTCTCTTCTAAACATCGGGTTCTGCCTTTTTCTCTATGTCGGGTCCTTACTCGAGCCTTTCTACCCGTGTTCATAATTTCCTTTTTGTTTTACGTTATAATCCTCCTTTTTCTCTCCAAAACGATTTACAAAGGGAAATCCACATATTCCCGGACTTGAAATGCTTTAGGCTTCGACTTTGATCTTTAACATGTCCACTCTCTTTATCGCACTTCGGCATTTCAAATGTTCTTTGCTATATGGATCCTTTTCTTTCCGATGCGATTTAGAAAGGTAAATCACATACACCTGGACTTGAAATCTCTTAAATAATGGTTCTGAGCTACATTGCATCCAGCTCCTTTATCGCACTTTGTCCTAAGCTTGCGATGAGCGATATGTGATTGGGTCCCACTTGACTTTATTGCTACTTCGCATTGCAACTCACATGAATTCTAAGATTGTGTGATATCTCTCTTGAGCTTTGTGATCTGCGATATGCGATGAACTTCACATCACATCCATCACATCGTATTCATCTATCGCATCGCAAGTTCTATAACTTATGAATTCTTATCACATAAGCATCGCCGATGTGCGATATTGCGTTGTTCTGCCACGTGTCCCTTCACATCGGTACATCGCATCGCTTCTATCCATCGCATTGCAAATTTTCTCTTACGATGTTCACCCCTCCAATATTGCAATTTGTGATATATGTGCCAGGTCCATGTCATCTCCATGTCATCACGCCATGTCACATTGCCACGTCATTTCCACGTCACTGCCACGTCATCTTGCCACATCATCTTGATTTATTTACGATTTGTAGCGTCAGGTCCACATTAGCTGCCATGTCACTTGCCACGTCATTCACACGTCATGAAATTGCACTACGCATTTTCTGTGACCACTATGTTTGTGCGATTTTTCTCCTATCCCGATTGCGATATGCGATCGCGTCACATATCATCCATCGCATCGCATATCATCCATTTGTTTACGTTGTCCCGCTCTGTGACAATGGTCCCACATCTTTTATCATTCTACTCTTTATATACTGTTTGCTTTAAAACAAAGCATGTCAACAAAATGTATTGGGCCCACAATATGTATGGCACCAGACCTAAAAAGGTGCTTGAATTATTAACTTAGATTCACGGTACTGCAGAGGCACTCCTCCGTATGGAAAGATCATCAGGCTTGTGCTACTACAGTGAACGAAAGCCATCGATCTGCGGTCAACACTCGATGGGTAGGTCAACTACAGAGGCACCCCCTTGGGTTAATCATCGGACTGTTTGTGCCCCCGCGATACCATTGATCCCAGATCAACGTGTACCGCGTTCATATGATGTGCATGAGGTTTATCCTTTGTTGTTGCCTTCACTAGTCCCACAACATATCCAACATACCCTTCCTCTTTTCATCAAATCCAACGGTTGATAATTCATTTCACTCCAAAACTGATTTATGCGTATATCCAACGAAAATTCCAAGATGCATAATATTTAATGTGCCTTTTTAACACCCTCGGGTCCACACCTTTGTTAACCCCTACGTAACTTCAGGTGCGAACATCGTCAAATCTCAATTGTTGATGATTGAATGGGTATCGCATTCAATTAACCCCGATGACTTATCACTCAAAAGTCACATGAAACTGGAGGTTTCGCGCCCATGACGTGCCACAGTCTTATTTGATCGTGTTCAATTTCAATAAAACCACTAAACACTTGAAGGCTATGGGAAAACTATCTGTTGTTTTCCGAAACTGCCGTCACTGTTCACTGTGATGCTACTCACAGTTCTTCTGCGTTGTTGACTCCTAATTCCACATCTAATTTATTTTATTGCACCTCCTCTATATAGTTGTTCAAAAAATACATCAATTCATTTCACTGCACTATATCTTCTCCTTCACTCCATAATTATTCTTTCACGATATCAACCAAACTTCAAACCCTCTTTGGCATTCATTCCATGCATGGTTTAACCTCTATATTCAATTTCTGTTGTTCTTATCCATCATTTTCTGTTACAGTAAAAAGCCAAAATGGGAAGCCGCAACTCACTGATGCATTAAACCCTGTGTGACATCTCTATATCAATTCCATCTGAATCTGATCTGCTCCCTTGTCTTGGTGTTGCTCCTTTGTGCTTCTTTGCCATCAATGAAACTATTTCCAACATTGGGTGGGGATCCCCACCTTAAAACATATTAAAATAACAAATGGGAGAGGAACCACATGGCACACTCAGGTGGTGGAAATAATGGCACATCGAACTATTTTTTGGCTGCAAGCGGCTTCTAGACTCTGACTAAGGACCATCTAGGAGAAAAAAGTCTCCTATGCATACTAGCAAAAGGTAGTGGGTAATATCTAGCTCCAACTCGGAAATGAGATTTTGGATGGGTGTACCATCATACTCGAATATGACGTCATTAAAACACCAAAAATCCCCATGACCACAAACCATTTACCTACAGATATCACAAATCGATCACATAGGGAACATGTTTTCGTATCATCTTATGATTTTCCATGCCTGCATTAGGTCATACAAAAAATAAACAAAAAATGAGAATTTAAATCTAAATTCAATTTTAATCTAGCATAATAATATCATATGGTGTTAGTTCTAATGTGAGAAATTAGAATTCAATGAATGCTACTTTAATATTCATATAACATCACCCAAGTACCAAGTGTAATCATACACCCTATGCAAATAACATATCATCAAGTCAATATAAAACAATTACCCTTTTGCTTACTCATGTGATAGATCCAAAGGCATGGGCAGGAATGAAAACATGGAAGGTTAGAGGGGTGGGAGGTATGAAAATGAAATTACCACACACAAGGAATCATAGAGGGAGAGGGAATAAGGGGATGTGCTCTATTGCACAGGATTATTTCTTCCAACCAAAATATAGATGTATCAACAATCAAACTCATAAACCTTTGATGGATGGAAACTTCATGCATATTATCCCCATCATTGTATTTATCATTTATATGATTCTTTATTACCACCATAGGGTCACTATTGGAAATAAAGGGAGACTAATGACATGGGAAGACACAAGAGGTAGGTTGCTCATAATAATCATACTTAGGTGAGAGAAAGGATTCAGTAGTAAAAGGAGGGTTCTCCAAAGGGTAGACATGCAATTCAACTACAACCCCAGAGATTTGAGGAATGAAAAGGTTCCTATTGATGTTATCATCATAGGTGTCATAAATAGCTCCTTCGTCAAAATGATTCCCATGAATTTCTCATTTGCTTTCTTCAATATGTAAATAGTCCCTGATATAAATATTTTAAGGGGTAACGTGATTACCTTCTCCTAGGTCTCAAAAAGTTAGGTGGTTAGAAATAGTATCCTTGGAGAAGGTAGGGTCGATGGGCCTCTAAATTAGATATAAATTAAGGCCCATCTAGACTTTCCTAGGCCCATCTACCTTTCATATGTGCATGAAAAGATAACTAAATCTCTCCTTTTGCACTTAATAATGCACTCTTATGCATTAATATTTTCTTAGGAAATTTTAAAGGTAATTTCATATTTGTGCCTAATATTGGTTATTTTTGTAGAATATTGTGAGAATATTGGGAAGATTATGTAGATTTGGAGAAGGAGATAATTTAGGGACTTGCTCCCTCCCACTGGAAGATCAAGAGTAAATAATAAATGAGCACAATATCACGAACTTAGGGAGAAATATTTGAGAGATTAAAGGGGGTTGTCCACCCTCCTTAACTCTCAAAGGCAACCAAATGATCCTCATGAGATCCCATCCAGCAACTCGAATTCCAGAGGCAGCCAAGAAACTCAACACCAATTTCACTCAAGCCATACTTCACTTGGAGTCAAGTGGACACACTACCTATTTTTGAGGAGTTGTTGGCAGCTTCCCTTGAGGATAAATAAAGCTAATAAAGGCCAATTAGGGTCGATTCTGGTGGATTCTGGTCCATTCGATGCAGCCTATTCCATTCCATTTTCATTACATTCCATCCCATGCCATTCATTTTCCATTTATATTAGGATTTTGTTGTTTAAGACCTTTGGGATGTGATAAGATTGTATTTTTAATGCAACGAGTATTTAGATGGATTTTTATTGATCTAGTTCAAGAGAGACGGGCTCATGGGTTAGGACCCAACCCATGTGCCTCAGCTTCTATGTTGTTTTCATTATTTTCTTTTTATCATTTAGCTAGTTTTTCTTTTTCCATTTAGTTAGATCTTCTTGTGACTTCGAGCAGGGTTGACCTTCCCACAGGCCAAAAAATGCTTTACGTTCACCATTTTTATCACGTATTTTGTCTTTTTTTTTCTTCATGCATTAATCCATAGGTTTATTTGTATGAATACGCATTAAAATCCCCAAAGAGTTCATAAATATGTCCCATTTCATTTTCCATCTCTGTTTTCACGCATGAACACTACTGTGGCAACTCCATTTCCATCCTTCTTCTTTTATTGCAGATGTCACCTTTTTTTTCACAAAACACTTTAAAAGCATCAAAACTCTCCCTCTGCCCATTTTCTCCTTGACATTCTTTCTTATCACATCTCGATCATCACAAAATCCTTTATCTCCTTTATTTTTCCATTCTTCATTGTGATTTGTGCTTTACCTTACCACCTGAATGCTTACCGTTTATGCTCAAAAACACTTTAAACATTGGAACTCAACCTTTACCCCTTGCTTCAAACTTACCGCAATCCCTTTTCACAATCACATTTGGCAACCTTTTCGCTTTTTCCTTTAATACTTATCGCTCTTGTCCGCCGATTGCAATATCCTTTCCATACTCTGACACATCATCCGAATCATCACAAATCGAAAATCACAGTTTTTATTTGGTTCATATTAACACCTACTGCTCTAGACAGTGATTGTGATATCCTCCGTACTCCACCACATCGTAAATCACAATCGCATTTTTATTTGGTACCTGTTAACACTTACCCCTTAAGATGAAAATTGCAATATTGGTATCGCACTATGCCACTAGTCCTACGGCCACTTCACCCATCGCATTCCACATTTCGGAACCTTTTCCCCTTTTCCTTTAATAATTACCACTCCAAATGCTGATTGAGATATCACTCCATACTTTGCCACACTGCAAATCGAAAATCGCATTTCATAGTATTTATCGTGTCTCAAATTACATTTCACAATCTTTATCTACTCCTTGTTAACATTTACCGCTCTTGTCTTCTGATTGCGATATTGTGATGTCACATATCGCAAATCACAACCTTTTCTCTTCTCACAAATAGCATTTCGTTCCCACTCCTAAACTGTACTCCCGCTTCTCTGCCATCGCACTTTTCAAAGAATTTCGCTCCAAAGAATTTTTTGCACTATAAGAAAGTCTTAGTAAGTTTTAAACCCCCTCCTTCCACTTCTAAGACTTGTTTTATGTGTTAAGCCCTCCATTAGCCTCTTTAGACCTTTTGCCTCCGAGCTGCAAAGAAACACTTTTTCAAGTAAAATTAAGTCATGGATAGCTTAGCTACATGGATAAAAGCATGTTGTATAGAGCATAAATTAAATTAGTTTCCTTCCTGCCATTTCCTTTCTAAAATTTTAATTACTTTTCTTTCTGCCATTTATTTTCAGCGAGTTAAATTAGTTTCCTTTATGTCATTCTCTTTCTACAATTTAAATTAGTTTCTTTTCTGCCATTTCTGTTCAGCAAGTTAATTTTTTTTCCTTTTTTGTCATTTCGTTTCAGGAATTTAGTTTAGTTTCCTTTCTATCATTTCCTTTTGGCAATTTATTTTAGTTTCATTGAAGTGTGACAAACTTCACTGAGGACCCCTAAAAGTAGCACCCTTTTGTAGAGCGGAAGAGGATGACATGAGTAGAATGCATATGTTGTGTATATAGCACTATCACCTCCAAGTTTGTACAAACCTTGAGGTGATAAAGTAAATTCGTGAATCCCATCAGAGTTGCAACACTCTTGGTGCAATACTAGGGATAATGACTTTTTGGCATCGTTGCCAGGGAGGTGTCTAGTAGATGCTTTGATTCTGTTTTAGCATTCTTTTTTGCTCTCCTTTTTCATGTTGTTTCTGAAATATTGAAAAGAAAAAAAAATTTCATGCCTCATAGGAGTAGGGATACTCATAATTTTTTTAAAAATAATTCTCCAATACCAACACCCCCCCCCCACTTGACCACATGGTGTAGTGAGAAGCACATCACCATAGAGTTTTGAAGGTAGAAGAGGTGGATGAATATGATGAAAATGAAGAAGACATTATTGGGTTTCCCATTGAAGATATGGACATCAGTGTACATATGAAGAAAAACCCTCCATATTTCCTACCTAACTTCCATGATATGAGGACAGAGGATCCAGAAACATTTCTCTTTGAATTTGAGATACTTTATAGATCCTATGGATATTTATCACACACTCAAAAATTGAGATTGTTTCCTATAGCATTGAAGGATAGAGCTCTTAAATGGTTCATGAGTCTAGGTACTAATTCAATAAGTTCATGGAATGATATGCAAAAGATATTTCTAGAAAACTGTAAAGATCGTGATCTTAGAGGAGAAATTATTAGAATGAACCAAGAAGAAGATGAGAGCCTTGAGGATCTACTAGAGAGGTTCACGTATAATGTTAAGAGGGAAAAGTTGCATCATATAGGATTTGACACACTAAAAAACCTCTTCATTAGAACAATTAGGGATAAGTGGATTGATCTCCTTAATCTCATGAGTATAGGAGATGTATACCAATTGCCATTTGAAGAAATTTGTGAAACATGCTAGCACATATCAAGAGGAAGGGAAGGAGTAAGTAACTCAGCATCAACACCGATCAGGCAAGATGAACTTGGAAATTTACTTGATAACTTAAAAAAAGAAATTCTTATAAATCCAAGTAAACAAGTAGAAATTTTAAGAATGCAAAATGAGAAAAAAGGAGATGCTTATATTTTTGTTATTTATGAAGAATAATTTTCTACTAACTCTTGTTCATCATTTCCCTGGCTTAAACATTTTTACCAAGAAAACAATGGAGCAAGGAAATCACCAAAGAAGCTATGTTATGTAGCTCCAAGGAGACCCTGGCTACCTAGTCAACCTGATATGATGCAAGGACCCACTTCAAAATTTCAATCTTATTCACATGCATCTCAAACTAATTGGGACAGAATCCCTCCTTGGCAACCTTGGCCATATCAACCCCAAAACCAATCTTGGCAACATGGTTGGAAAGGACCTTATTGGAAAAATCCAAAACGTCCTCAATATTTCCCTCAATATCCTCCATACCAAACTCCATGCTATCCCTACCAACCACCTCCATCACAACCACAATCTAAAACATATCCATCTCATATATCCACCCATACTCGACTACCTATACCACCATTTCCAAACCGATACAATGAAGTATCTCAACTCACTTACAATGCTGAGGTACAACACTTCCAAATATATCCTCTTGATCTATATGGTATTCATATTAGTTTAAGAAAAGTATTACAAAGAAGATATTTTACTAATGTCATTGAAAGAGACAATCAAGAAGAAAAATATCCAAATGAGGAGATGAAACGATCAAGGGTTTCACTTGATGAAGAGTTGGCATTAGAATCAGATGTTGAGAAATTTTACTCATGTTTACCAAAATTTCCTCTATGTGTTCAAGAGAACAATCAACAAAAAGAGGAATATTTTAATTTCATAATAGAAGAGGACCTCCAAGGTGATCCAACTCAGCAAGTGGACTGTGGGCATCACAAATATATCGAAGTATGGTTCCAAATAGTTTAAGTTGTAGGACCCCACTCTTCTTCAACAGTACTTGATACATTCGCAGACAAAGAAATTCATCTCTTCTATTCATGTACATGTCAGAGCATGTATTCCAAGTGTGCACCTGATTTTGTTTGTCATATTGATGTGTAAATGGCTCCATTGGAAGTATTCCTATACTTGAAAAAGGTTTTGTTCTTTTAAGTAGAGTAAGAAAATGTAACGGAAAAAAAAGAAAAAAAAGTGAAGAAGAATAAAATATCAGGTGAAAACCTCTTTTAAGGCATCTGAGATTGGCCCACTGACTGAAAACCTCCATGAGGTGGTCATTGGGTTGAAAAAAAGAAAAAGGAAAAATAAAAGATCGTAGGTGAAAATGTCCTTCGAGGCACCTAGACAGACCTACTAGTGGAAAACCCCATTGAGGCAGCTAGTAGGCCTTAAAAAAAAAAACATTTCTCGATGTACCTCTATCTAATGAATGGAGGTGCTCTCCAAACTTTTCAAGTAGAAAAAATAGAAATTTGGCACAAAAATAAAAATTCGGTCAAAACCCTCGTTAAACGTACTTAAACTTGAACTTCCTCCTCTTCTGCTCAGAAGCTCCAAAAGGACCTCAAGGAGGTTATCACATGCAAATTCATAGTAGCTTCAGAACCACCGAAGATAGCTCCAACATCCATATCAACAACTTCAATATCACCTACAAAAACAAATGAATGGTAAGGCTTAGGTATGAAATCATATAACCCTTTCTTCGAATCTATTTTAGCTTAATAAAAGGAAAGTTTTTTTATATAGCGAAAATCAGTAGTAGAGAAACCTCAACGTTATTTAGAAACTAGCCTCACTTTTTCACCAAGAAGAGGGAGAAGACAAAAGTGAAAATGACTTAAGAAAGTGGTTAGCAAGAAGTTCAGGTAATGGAAGACAAGGAGTTCCAAAGGGGTAACCAAGAGTCAACTCAGTTCACAGAAAAAATAATTGTGAGTTTATTCTGCATGCAATTAAAAATATATATATTTTCATTTCTCCATGTATCTCTCTCTAATGAATGCAGGTGCTCTCCAACCTTTGCACACAGAAAAAACATCAAGTTGGCACAAAAATAAAAATTTGGTCAACACCCTGGTTAAAGGTACTCAAACTTGGACTTCCTCTTCCTGTGCTCAGAAGCTCCAAAAGGACCTCAAGCAGATTATCACATGCAACTTCAGAGCAGCTTCAGAACCACTAAAGACAACTTCAACATCCATATCATCAACTTCAATATCACCTGCAAAAACAAATCAATGGTAAGGCTCATGTATGAAATCATCCAACCCTTTCTTAGAATCTATTTTAGCTTAATAAAACATTGAAATGCGTGAGAAGGATTTTTTATATATATAGCAAAAATTGGTAGCAGAGCAACCTCAGTATTATCTAGAAACTAGCCTCACTTTTTCACCTCAAAGAGGAACAAAACAAAAGTGAAAAGGACTTGAGAAAGGGCTTAGTAAGTAGTTCATGTAATGGAAGACAAGGAGTGCCAAAGTGGTAACCAAGCATGAACTTATTTCACAGAAAAAAGAACTGTAAGTTTATTCTTCATTCAATTAAAAAAAAGAAAAAAGAAGGAAAAAATAAAAATAAAATAAAAGGTGGATCCACCACCTCTTGTTATGAAAAACATATTTTCTTAAGGCATCTAAGGACCTCCATGAAGCACCTATGAGAAGAAATACAATAATATTAGCAGGAGTAGCATCGCATGGCCCAATAAATAGAAAATTAAATAAGCCAGCATGCATGAAGAACCATAAGGTAGGGAGGATGAATAGGTTCCTCAGAGGATGAGAAACAGTTTTAGTAGGGGGGTTATGATGGGCCTCTAAATTAGACATAAATTAAGGCCCATCTAACCTTTCTTAGGCCCATATACCTTTCTTTTGTGCATTAAAAGATATATTAAATCTATCCTTCTCCACTTAATAATTTTTTCTTATGATTTAATATTTTCTTAGGAAGGTTTAAAGGTAATTGCATATTTGTGCCTAATATTAGTTATTTTATTAGAATATCGTGACAATATAGGTAAGATTATGTAGATTTGGAGAAGGAGATAATTTAGGGACTTGCTCCCTACTACTGGAAGATCAAGATGACGAATAAACGAGAACAATATCAGTATATTAGGGAGAAATATTAGAGAGATTCAAGGGAGTTTTCCAGCCTCCTTAACTCTCAAAGGAAGCCAAAGGATCGTCATGAGATCCCCTCTAGCAATTCGAATTCTAGAGGCAGCCCAACAGCTCAAGACCAAGTGCACTCAAGTCATACTTCACTTGGAGTCAAGTGGACTCATTGCCTATTTTTTAAGAGTTGTTGGTAGCTGCCCTTGAGGATAAATAAAATTGATCATGAGCTAATTAGGGTAGATTTCAGTGGATTTTGGTTCATTCGATGCAATCCATTCCATTCCATCCCATGTCATTCCATCCCATGCCATTCATTTTCCATTCTATTAGGCTTTTGCTGTTTAAGACCTTCAGGATGTAATAAGATTGTATTTTTAATGCAAAGAGTATTTAGATGAATTTTTATTGATCTAGTTTCAGAGAGCTGGGCTCGTAGGTTAAGGACCAACCCATGTGCCTCAACTTCTCTACTATTTTCATTCTTTTCTTTCTGTCATTTAGCTAGTTTTCTTCTTCCATTTTGTTATATCTGCTTCGAATAGTTTCATCACTGTTTAGTTTTAGTTTTTGGTTTAATTTTGTTGTTGTAGTTCTTAATATGCCTACGAGAGTAATAGAGTAGAGGAAAAATACAAAATTTGTGGTCAATCTTCCTCTCTCATCTTTGTCAATAGATTTCGAGTAGGGTTAACCTTCTCACACACCAAAAAATTCCTTATATTCACTGTTTTTATCACACATTTTGTCTGTCTTTTTCTGTGCATGAATCCGTATGTTTTTTTGCAAGAATAAGCATCATAAGCCCCAGATAATTCATCAACCCACCGTGCTTCATTTTCCATCTTTGTTTTCACCCCTGAACACTGATGTTGCATCTCCATTTCACTCCTTCTTTTATTGCATATGCCACATTTTTTTTTCACAAAACGCTTGAAAAGAAGCAAAAGTGTGCGTCTACCCTTTTCCCCTTGACCTTCCCACTTAGTGCATCCTGGCCATCGCAGAATCATTTCTCTCCTTTATTTTTCCATTTTTAGTTTTGATTTGCACTTTATTTCCATTTGACTACTTACCGTTTATGCTCGAAAACTATTTAAGCATTGGAGCCTGACCTTTACCCTTTCCTTCAAACTCACCACAATTCCTTTTCGTAATCGCATTTCAAAACCTTTTCCCTTTTTCCTTTAAGACTCACCGCTCCTGTCCTTTGATTGTGATATCCTTTTTGTACTCTTCCATGTCATCTGACTCATCACAAATCACAAATCACAGTTTTTATTTTGTTCTCGTTAATACCTACCTCTCCCGATGCCGATTGCGATATCCTCAATACTACACTGCATTGCAAATTGCAATCAAAATTTTATTTGGTATCGGTTAACACTTACCGCTTCCAATTTCAATTGCGATATTGGTATCACACTCCGCCACCAGTCCCACTACCATTCCACCCATCTCATTTCTCATTTCGTAACCTTTCCCCTTTTTCATTTAAGACTTATCTCTCCAAATGCCAATTGTGATATTGCTCTATACTCTACCACACTGTTCGTCGAAAATCGTATTTGGCAATCCTTATCTGGTCCTTGTTAACAGTTACCGCTCCTGTTTCCAATTGTGACATTGCAATATCGCATATCGTAAATTGCAACCTTTTCCCTTTTCAAAAATTGCATTTCGCTCTCGCTCCCAAACTGTACTCCCACTTCTCCACCAATGCACTTTTCAAATCATTCTTCTCCAAAGAGTTTTTTGTGCTATAATAAATTTTTAGTAAGGTTTAAACCCCCTAATTCCACTTCTAAGCCTTGTTTCATGTGTTAAGCCCTCCATTAGTCACTTTAGCCCTTTCTCCTCCAAGATGCAAATCAACACTTTTTCAACTAGAATTAAGTCATGAATAGATTAGCTGCATGGATAGAAGCATGATAGATAGAGCATAAATTAAATTAGTTTCCTTCCCTTCATTTACTTTCTGCAATTTAAATTATTTTCCTTTCTTCCATTTATTTACAGCAAGTTAAATTAGTTTCCTCCTAGTCATTTCGTTTCTGCAATTTAAATTATTTTATTTTCTGCCATTTCTTTTCAGCAAGTTAAATTAGTTTCCTTTCATGTAATTTATTTTCAGCAATTTAGTTTGGTTTCCTTTCTCTCATTTCATTTCAGAAATTTATTTTAGTTTCATTAAAGTGAGACAAACTTCACTAAGAACCCCTAGAAGTAACACCATTTCGTAGAGTGGAAGAGGATGACATGAGTGGAATGCATCTGTCATGTATAAGCACTGTCACCTCCAATTTTCTATGAACCCCAGGTTGATAAAGTAAAGTAGAGCAGGCCCTATGAGTTGCAGCACTCTTGGTGAAATACTAGGGCTCACCAAGGGTTAACCTCAACTTCACCTTCCATAGACTCATCCTCCCTATCATACGCATTTTGAAAATTATATTCATCACTTTTTTTTGTTATGTGGACCTAGGGAAGTCCATCCTTCCTACTCGTAATCTAGATCACAATGCTTAATGAAGGCTTCCTGCTAAATATTTAGTGTAGGGTATATATGAAAATGTCGAAGAAATTCATAAAATAATTCCTCAATAGATCAAAAGATCCTACGTTAAGTATTACGCAATCATGAATAATGAAAATTGAGGGATGTTATGAATGCAAACGTAAGAATATCTTGATGGACCCCATTCATATTTAAAGTATGTCTAGTAAATATTTCTACATGATCAATTATATAGAGTGGATCACTTTGCAATAAGGATACCATATGTACCATCTTACCTATGACATGATTAGGGTTCCCAGGGATGCTAGCTATTTCCAAAGTGGGAAAACCATCTCAGGAATAAATCCTATTGATATATACATGTTATTTATGTAGGAGTTTCCAAGGTGGATTTATATATCCATAGAGAAATGCTTCCATCACCCTACAAGAATTGACCTCAAAGTTCAATGAAGAACTAGGGATTCATTCTTTAAATGGACTCACCAAGGATTATATACAATAATGTGGTAAGGGAACAAGACACATGTCTCCTATCCTAGACAACATCATGAAAATTTTATCGCGAAAACTCGTAAGGGTCATAGGAGGGGATCATATGGAGTAAATACTAGGTCAAGGGGAGATGATGGACAAATATCCCACTATCACCTTAGCTAAGTCTCCTTGCTATTTATGGACTTTCACCAATGGGAGGAGTATCGGTATGAGGGGAATTACATGAATGGATTGATTAATGATAAGATATGGGGTGATTCCTAAAGCCTATTCGCAAGAGAGGCTCCAATATATGACTTTCATAGTTTGAAAGCATGGTGACTAACTGTCTACGAAGGGCAATAAGGATGCATAGGCCTAGAGGTGGAGGATATTCCTTGTCAAGGTTATTCCTTGGCTTAATGATCCTTGGGAATAAATGGATTCTATTTAGCCCTTGTGGAATTTGGGTTGTACAGTTTTGGGACCAAAGAGAACCCAAGTGGAAACAAACTAGGTCAAGGGTATGGAGTTGATAAACTGGGGGTATTGAAAAAATGAGGGAAGAGAATATGATCAAATGAATAATTGTATTTTGAGAGTTAAATGCAATGATCCAAATGAGGACAGTAACCCAAATCAACATAGGAAAATAATTTTCTTTTTGCATAGGGCTTGCTATATATTGGGATTCCACCGTCATATTTTCTTGAAACTTGGTGGAATGATAGAGATATCCCCATCACATTAATCAACGCGAAATTAAGGATTTTGGGTAGCTATAATACAGTTCTATTGATTCCCTATATCACCTACTAGGGTTAGGCCTACAAGCATAGGAAAATGCAAGAAAAATAATATTTTAAAGTGACAAAAGATGGTTTAATCAATGTGTTGCCTTTGGGAGAGATGTATTCAAGGTGAATTCTCCTTTGGAGAGACTTAACCTGATTAAGGAGAGCTCTAGGAAACTTTGCATGGAAAATTACGTCATAAGAGAATCTACCAAAATATTTTACACTTTGATGTGAAACAATTTATGAATTATTAAGGTGTGTTCAATAAAATAGAACCTCTAGGAACATTCAACCATCGTACATGATACATATAACATATCAAATGGTTCAAAAGAATTAAAATTCTACAATTTCACATAAATGACAGGAAATTTCAGGCTTAGAGAGCGAAAATCCAATACATTATTCATGTGACAAGATAGAGTAAAGAATAAACATGAAAAAGAGAGGTTACATGTACAATGAGTATATCCAATCATCAAATCAATACAATATTAAAGCTCCAATACCAAGACAATAGCATCCAAGCATTGAAATTCATTTATGAAACCAATCTTGTCCTCTAAAAGGGAATGCAAAACTCTCCAAGAGTTACTAATAAAAATCCAAGTGATGATGAGAGGAAGGAATGAAACTCTCATCAATTTATATCCTCTATAAGGAGTTTTATTTTATTAATTGTGGCTAATTAACCCCAAAATAATAAAATATGAGGAATGGAGTTAAAATGAGAAGAGGGGAGTGATGTATACGGTGTCAGGAAACCAGACCACTCAACCAAAATCGTGATTTTCCAAGTAGTGAAAACCCTAAAGGTAATGGTGAGTAAAGGAGATCGCACAGGAATAGGATACAAGGCTAACCACCAAATTTAGTAGAGGAGACAAGAATACATACCTAGCCCTCTCTTGTTGATGAATCAACCCATCAATCCATGCCCAAAAGTGTCCATGGTAAGAAATGAAAATCATTCAACTACACCAATGAAAATCCATACCTTCGGGGTCGAGAGACCCATATTGAAAAATAAGGTCATAATAGATGCAAAATGGATGACATGATGGGTTAAGAAATGAAGCTAATATGTCATTTCAACCTTTAAATATGGTGGCATATACATGATACATCCATTAATGCATAAGTGGCATGTGATATAGTGATGGAAAAGAGTGGGGATGAGGTGAAGGATCTAGGCCACATGTCATGGTATAACAGTGGCTATAATGAGGAAATCCCACACTTGGGTCCATGAGTGTAGGAAAGAGAAAATTGTGCTACATGAGTTACCCCGACCTTTATTTCTCCACCCTTCTCCATATGTCTTTTTCCTTTGATTTATTTTTCTTCATAACTGCCCAAGGTTGCAGGGGATGAGAGGATGATGTGTAGGATGTAGCACTAAGTAACCACCTTTAAGGTCGGTAATTTCGTTGCCCATTATGCGTGGGTACAACCATGGGTTCCTTAACGTGGAGGGGGCTCATCTAGGGTTGATAGGAAGGAGGTTGATGGTAAAATATAAGAGGTAGACTCGAGCTTGGAATTTTCCCATGTGCTAAGTCTGTATGTCTTACCTATATTTTTTCATTTTGTTGTACATTTCCTTTTAAGAGTGGCGAAATTAATTTTTTTTCTTTTGTTTTTAGCTACATCAACCTCTGGGACATTGTTCTAGGCTCTACCTACAGTGTTGAAAAGGGGAGGGGGAGTTTAACCCTATTTTTACAAAGTTGAAACATGTGGACCCAGATCAAAAATGTGATGAATGGGGTTAAAATGATAATAGGGGAGTGATGTATACGGTGTCGCGAAATGAGAGTATGCAATAGAATTTGGGATTTCCCATGTAGTTCCAGCCCTAAAGTTAGTGACAAATAATGAAGATCCCATGAGACTAGGGTACAAGGCTAACCACCAAATGGGGACAAGAAGACAAGAGTACAAACCTGGCCCACTCTTTTCACTGAATCCCCCCACGAATCCATGTCGAAATGTCTCCATGATAAGTAAGAGAAATCAATTGACTACACTAATGAAAAACCATACCTTTGGGGCGGGGAATCCCACCTTCGAACATATGATCATAAGAAATCGGTGAGGAATAGGTGGCAGAGATAATGGCAATAGAGCTATCTAGTGGTTGCAAGGGGTTGCTTCCTATTGAATGAGGACCATCTAGGATAAATTTCTCCTATGCATGCCACCCAGAGGTAGTGGATAATAGTCACTTATTTCATCCTTGAGGGACTATTCACAAATGTACTTCACCATCAATTTTCCCACTAAAACCTTAGACATCAATGTCTCCCCTAGAAAACTTGAACTAGTGTCTTGCCAACATCTTCACATATTCTCATTTTTCGCTAGTACACATTGATCATGAAAGCCTACTTAAAAATAAAAATTCCCCTCATACTTTACTTATTTATCCTCTAACCTTGCTCCATTCCTTATTTCTTTCAACATTTCACCATCCTTTTGAATTCCCCAAACATGTTCTCCACCCAAAAAAGACTCTAACATATGACCCTAATAGACTTTCATCATCAATGTTTCTTAAAATAAATAGTCTTGTTTGTGAGAAGGCCACAACTCACCTTTGTGCCCTCTAACCTTCATTTCTTAGCACTTCCAAAAATACACCATGACTTGGAAACCCTCTAACATATCACCACCAAGATCATTATCTTAACTGCCATCTCAAGCCTACAAAACATTTCAAGATAAAAAAGCTAACTAGGTTTTAATCATGACTACTGATGAACTAAACCAAAATGAAACTCTATACTATATTTAGATTAACTATAACCTAAATTTATCAAAAAAATTTGATCTACTAATTAATAATACACTAATATGATCTTCCTCAATTAATTCTACACTTCACATTGTGTAAGAAATGCTCAATATAACAAACCTCCTACCTCTAAATCTCTCTTCATTAGCATTTCTTTAAATTCTTTAAAACCCTTCCAACTTTCTATGACCTCACCATATGATCTAAAATTAAAGCTTCTAAAATCCTTCTTAGTTATGAATTGTCAAAACTAAATAAAAAAATATTTTTTTCTTTATTACCAAAATCCTCCCAACTTGACCTCACCATATGAAATTGAAGCTTCTAAAATTCTTCTTAGTTATGAATTGTCAAAACTAGATAAAAAAATCTGTTTTTCTTTATTACCAAAATATTGTTTCCATATTTATTAAATGCTAAGCCATATTTGATTTATTTTGTATTATAAAGATGTAATTAACTAGAAATCAATATTATAATATTTTTTTGACTTGTATTTTAAATCAAAATTAATATTTTTATGAAGACATTCCAATATATATCATTTAAAAAATATAAAAGAAAATATAAATAAATTAGGAAACAATTTAGAAATGATTTATTTTGAAAATATAATAGTATTCATTTTTAAATTTGATAAATTTATGTACTTTACATAAAGAATATTCAAATCATAAAAAAGTTAATTTAAAGTGATACTTAAAGAATAATTTAATATTCATTTATATTTAAAAGGAAATACCTCTAATTTATAACAAATATTTTTTTTAAAAAGTAATTTAATATTAGTTTTATATTAAAAAAGAAATTGCTCAAATTTATAATATATTTAAGTATGAGAGGATTTTGCATTGCATTATATTAGACATCATTTTTTAGATTTAATTGCTATAATAAATTCATTTATCTATGACCAATTTTATGAGAAATTAGTCACTTACTACTACCTCTCATGAAACTAGTGTAAAGAATCACATAGCATCAATTGTCACTTCTGGGGCTTGCATCGGGTAAATAGGACTTTTGGGGAGGTCACCCATCCAAAAATACCTCTAGGTAACTAGGACTTCCCAGGAGGTCACCCATCCCAAAATGCCTCCAGATAAATAGGAATTCTCGAGAGGTCACCCATCCCAAAATGCCTTTGGGTCAAGCACACTTAACTTTAGAATTTTCCCCACAATCAAACCTAATTTACTTGCTAACTCTAAAAAATTAGATTTAGACCTTTGAAATGAATACCCATACCCACGGTTTTTTACAAGTTCCTTACTACACTCTTATTTTATAGAATAGACATAGATTTATGGACACATTTGTTTATAGATGCAAGAGAATAGCTGGGACGGTAGTTTTTTTCCTAAACAAAACTCAAAAATTCAGGTAGTTGTTGTTTTTTTGATGATGAAAATGGATTCAACACTATAAAAAACCATAGCACCCAAAATACTAAAGTTGAACCACTATAACCTAGATTTTCAAAAATCTTTTCCAAAACTTTTCATAATCTTATCGAAATTTCTAAATTATTCTGCGAGTTTTTAATACTAAAGCTTTATGGAAAGCTAAGTATGACCTCGCATATAATGTGCCATACAGCTATCTTCAAAGTTGGGGTCGGCAGATCAGACAGGTATCACCAAAATTTAGCCATCTGGAGTGGGATGATAGATGTGGCTGCAATGGAGTTGAGATGCCTCACCAATACCCAATAAAAAATCTTCATAGAAAATTGGACAAGTGGAAGCAATATTTTTATTGTTATTCACATGTTCTTCTGATATGGTTATGGTCCGCGGCAGCTGGACATTAGCTCATATGTTATATAAATTAGGTTTTTTTTATAAATATTATTATGATATAATTAAATTGAGCTTCACGGCTCCAGACAAATTAGTGATTACCTCCATCTTGTGTGGTAATATGAGCGAAGGCATTGCGTTGAAAGATGCACTGAGTTTCGATGATGATTTTTTCAGCATGAAAAAATACAGTTGGTTTATATAATGTACCAGAGAAAAATAGTTTTCAATCTTCAGTTGATCAACATCAATTCAGGACTACATTTTGTGAGGGCTAACCTCATACTTGATCCGTAAACAAAATTGGAAAAACATAAAATATTCCAGTGATATTTTACCACAAATAGGAAGCAGCTACATAGCATTTAAAACGGGACAATATTCACAGATATCTTTTGTTGGTCAAAACAGAGCCCTGTGCTTCACACAGAAACAGCTGGAAAGCTCCAACTGTGAAGTATAAGTCTCTTTTTTCAACATGTGGTTGAGCTATAGGGAACCATCTACAATAAGAAAATAACAAAGACCCTAGAGGCAATCGCCCAGCCAAATTGTAGGAGTATGTTTGTTCAGATGTCCTTCAATTTATGCTAGTTTGATCACTCCTTCGGCTATTGTTCGCTGTGAATTAATGAACTCGTAATTCATGTATCAAAAAAACATCTCCAGACCCTTCTTTGAAAGTTGGTCTACTTCCTTGTTTTTATTCCTATACACATGAAAAAAGGAGATAAAAGTGAAATTTTCTCTTAAGTACATGAATACGTTAAGTCCAGTGAGTTATCAGTCCAGGGTTTAGATTATATTTGATGTTCATATGATTGATTAGTATTTTAGAATCTCCAAAGATCCATAATTTTTCCACACAAAGAAGTGATGCCACCCATATAATTCCCCAAATAGCCATGCATTCTGCTCTCGTATTAGTACCTATACCACCGTTCTAGAAGAATTTGTATTGGCAATTTGGAGAAAGCATTAGCCAAACACCACAACCGCAATTAGTATTTTGTGCAGCCCCATCAAAGTATCCTGCTGGGAAAGGTAAATCATGAGGTCTGTTCCTCCTGGAAAAATCCACAGGATGCTTCTCAGTAGTCCTTTGCCTCTCCCAGCAAATTAAGATTTGGTTAAAAGTTTTATCCGAATAGCAAGGTCTCCCTTCAAAAATCATTCTATTTTTGTTTATCCAAATATTCCGGTGGAATAGAAAGGGTATGGATCTAAAAAAATTTCCCCTACTGAACCACCACCTTATGCAATACACAGTTTTCGAGTACTCTGGGATTCAAAAATTCCATTTATAACACAACATTTCCAAAAAATTCTTTGCAAAGGGGCACAGATAGAAAAGGTGTTGGTTATCTTCACCATCTGCACCGCATAACAAACAATAACTCGGACCCTGCCAACCCCTTTTTTGCAAGTTATTCCAAGTATTATTTTTATCCCTCCGAACGAGCCATAGAAAAATAATCTTTTTTATTTCGATTTTGACCTTCCATATGAACTTAAACAAGCTATCTACACCCAAAAGAAACTTCGATTCTATGAGGGTCTGATAAATATATTTTACCTTTCGGCCGCTCTCAATTTTTTTATGTCTCCATATAAGCCTATCGCCCACAGGGATTTTACACAGTCCCATATGTCTGAGAGAAATAGAAATATTTGCCCAAGGTTATTCCCATCTATGATTCAAACCTATGTCCTTGAAAGACTTCCAAATCGGGATCTCATTGTCCCAATTAGCAATAATTTGTTTTAAGTAAAAGAAGCCACCTTGGTTTAGTGCCAGTATTAATGCTCCATCAATGTGATGAAAATTATCAATTCCCAACATGTTGGTACTACCGATTAGGATTTTCAAGCCATCCCCAAAAAACCAATTCAGATTTCCGTGTATAGTGGGCCATATTGAAATGAAGCCCTTCCAAATATTTGATTGCTTCTTATGTGCCTTCCATCCCTTAGTGGATATTGACTCCATAGACTCCTGTCCCAAATATTTCCCTCTAATGATATCTTGCCATTTTCCCTTGTAATTTAGGCCCCTCCACAATGATTTGGTGAGCAAGGATTTACCAAAGATCTCCAAATTCTTTATGCCCCATCCACCTTTATCTTTCGGAATTGCAATTTTACGCATCTAGCTAAGTGCATGCATCTCTTATCTCCTGTTCATCCCCAGATGAACTGAGCCATAATCTTTCTAATTTCATTCAAAATATATTTTGGGATCACATATAGATGTGCCCAGAAAATAGTTTGTTGTTGAAAGACTGCCTGTGTTAATATCAATCTGCCCCCTTTGAGAGCCATTTTTCTGAACACATGTTGAATTTATTTTTGTACTTTTCAGTAATCCATCTCCAATTGTCAACTATGTGTTTCAATGGTTTTAACCTAAATCCCAAGTAAACTAGACCTCCGGAAATATTGGCTCTTCCACATTTAAAAAAGGAAATTATATCGCTTACTACCCCTTCCTCTCCACCTGCATAATATAAGAAAGACTTACCTTCGCTGATCAACATACCTGTAGCCTCAAAAAAAACAAAAAATATGTTTTGAAGTATTTCCTAGCAATTTCTCCGTAACATTCCAAATATTAAAATTTCGTCTATAAAGAGGCTATGGGAGGAATTCATATTAGTGCTAACATTAATCCCGCATAAAGAGCCATCAAAAACTGCCTTTCTCGATTTCAGACTCATAGCATCCATCAGTAGAATAAACTGAAGCAGAGATAAAGTGCACCCTTGGCAGAGCCCCCGACTAGGAAAGAAGAAATCTGAGGCTGAACCATTGATGATTACCGCCATGGATAAATTGGTGGAGCAGCCCATCACCCACTCCACAGCCTCTCTGTCTAAACCAATCCTGTAAAGAACAAGTCTCATATATACCCAATCCATTCGATCGAAAGCCTTATTTAGATCAATCTTTAAAACCATGGCATCCTTCTTCTCGGATTGAATGGAGTGAATGATCTCTTGTTTGGTCGCCACAGGGTCATGAATACTTCATTGTTTCAAGAAACCCGATTGTTCATACATAATAAATTTGGACGGGGCAGCCTTCATTCTTTCAACTATAACCTTGGAAATGATTTTATATAGAGTATTGCATAAAGCTATAGGTCTATAATCGTTAAAGGATATAGGCCCTTTTTTCTTGGGTATTAAGGCCAGAAAAGTGGAGTTAATGGCACCTTTATCTTGCTACTTATCTGAGCTTCCTCCACCATTTCAATAAGTCGCATTATGAAATCTTCCAAATAGTATATGAAAAAATCTGGCATCCAACCATTTAGACCTAGACTTTTGTCAGAACCAAATGATTTTAGCACTGCAGTTACCTCTTCCAGCGTGACCTTTTTCTTGAAATACCTCAACTCCTCTTGATTGAACATTACTAGGTATTGTTGTATCATTTCCATTTGTGCATCCGAGACCTGCACCTCTCTTCATTTATATAGAGCGCCAAAATATTTCACTGCTGCCCTCTTAACTTCTTCAGTAGTGTGAAATGATTATCACCGTCTTCAATGCCCCAGATGGTATTTGCCCGTCTCCTCCCAGATGCATATTTATGAAAAAACTTGGTATTTTGGTCTCCAACATCCAACCATAAGGCTCAACTTTTCAAACGCCAAGTCATCTCCTTCCTGAAAAAATATGTTTTTAATTCTTCCTCTAATACTTTCAGCCATTCCCAATAATCTCCATCTTGTATACCTTCTTCAATGTCAAAGAGTATCCGAGCTTTCTCCACCTGTATATTCCGAATTCTGTCATTTATTTCCCGTATTTTCCCTTTTTCCCATAGCGGAACAGCCTTCTTAATTTCTTTCATGGTATCTATTATATAATCCATCACAGATACACTAGCTTACCTCTGATATAATTTAAGGTGGTTTTTAATAAGGGTGTTAAAACTCTCTTCTTCAAGACAAGATCTGTTAAATTTGAAGGGATACCCCTTAGGTTTCCTCCCAAATTCCCAGATAAGAGAAATCAGCTTGTGGTCTTCAAATCAAAGCTGATCATAAATTTATCGAGCCTCTTTCCTATAAACTCATTCCCGCTTCTGCCATTTAGCCATGTAGGGGAATTATTCACCATTTTAATATCAATCAAATCAGCCTAAACAAAAATGTCTCTAATGGCATTGGTAGCAGTGTCAATTCTCTTCTTGACACCCCAACTATCTTCTGCATCTATAGCCACATTGAAATCACCTGCAGAGATGACATTGCACAGTTCCAATAGACCACACCATTCCATTTTTTCCCAGAAAGAAAGCTTGTCGCAGTATGGAGCATATAAGTTTACCACATGGATTCTCTGACTATATCCCTAACCAAAACCTATAAGCATCATTCCACCATAAAAACCGAAGGCTTTTAGAGAGAACCACTTTGGATACCACATTGCTACGAGTCCCCCAGATAGTCCATTTTCACTTTTAGTAGCAATGTGCCATTTTGGTAACATTTTCCAAAAGTAATCATAGGTGCATTCCGCAGAATTCATGGTTTCTTGAAAAATAAGTAAATAAGGCTTGGAAATCAAAATGTAATCCTTCAATAATAAAAATTTCGCAAAATCCCCCAGCCCCCTGACATTTAATGCAATGATATTCATGGGGGAACCTCAAATTCTTGGGTCAACGCTCCAAGGACCCTTCCTATAGCTAAAGAAACAGGGATATCCCAAAAATAGCTTTCTAACATAATATCATTCAGATCCGACACAAGTGCCAATTTTTCTTCCTCTTAGATTTGTCTCTGCCTCTCCTAACAGTAACATTAGACCTTGATGAGGGGATGATTATAAAGGAGGGGGAATGTGGACCCGATTTCACAATAAGAGGTTCCAGGGAAACCTCTTGATTTAGTAGTAAACATTCAATATCAGATCCAATAGAATTGTGTGGAGACAAAGGTTCACAAGGGTTAACATAAAGTTCTGGAGAACCGACATTGGGGGAGAGAGGGGAGTTCACTTCAAGAAAATGACCAGCACCCATAGGTTTTGATGCAATCCCCAATGATGAGATTGAAAGAATATGCAAAGAATGGGGAGTATTTTTAACAGGTGAAAGAGATTGGGGCACATTGCCCAGGTCCCTGTGACAAATTTTTGAGGGCAACATGGCGGGCATAGAGTCATCCGTTTTAGGTAAGCCTGAATCTTTATCACAGAGTTCCAAGGACCCCCCTGTCCCACTCTTAGTGCTATCCTCTCCCAGTCCCAAAGCCTCCTTCTCGTTAGACTGACCATGACACATAAAAACTAGACCCACCACAGGTGTCTTGGGAGGAAACAGACCATATTGTGAATCCACAGAAAAAAGGCAGAACTGGATCTATTCTCAACACCCGTTTCATAGGAGGTTGCCATGGATTGAGAAATAAACTTACCCGGAAGAGTCGCCACACTTGTAGAAGGCTTACATAGTGTCATTCCATACTTAGGGAGCTTTGGCCATGACATCATGTTCTGCCCAGAATTTCTTTTATCCCTCCCGCGAGCACACTGTTTTCGCAAATGTCCGGTCTCATGACAAATATGACAGCGGAATGGCATTTTCCAGAAATTGATGGACTGTATGTGAGTCTTTCCATTCCATTGTAGATCAAAATGGGCTAGTAAACCCCCTGAAAATGAAACCTCCACCAAAACCCACACGATTATTTTTTCGAAATCCTTGCTGCATTGTGGATCGACGAATCTGCAAACACCAATGCTATCACCGATGGCACACAGTACTTTGTAATTCCAAAAGTGGAGAGGTAGGCCGTATAATTTCATCCACATAATATGATTTACAAGTGAATTTGTGCGTGGATGAAATCCCACATCCCATCGGTGCAAAGCCAAAAAGCACCGCCCTTTGACCCAGGTTCGGCGCAGGACATCAATAACATCCTCATCCTTCTGTAAATGAAAATAGAACCAACCCGCTTCTAACCTGCTAACCCGGGGGACGTAACCTAACAACATCTCCCACTCTTGAAGTAGCCACTCCATCATATTGCTGCTCCGATGGCCATCGAATTTCCATCGCCCAACCACAGCTCTCTTTGATAACCCCTCGACACCCTCCCACAGACATCAGACCCAAAGCTGAGGAGGCAAAATTCTGGATTAATTTTGAAGAGTTTAAACTTCTGAGCATCCTTTCTTTGCGGAGAAATTAGACCGGTAGTCTGCAAAGAAGAGTGTGAGTTACTTGCGATATTTTCCTGGTAAATTTGGTCGATGGGTGGGTTTGGCCGGTCCTTACCAATTGCGCTCGAAGTATGGCCTTCCTCTGCCACCCTGATGGCATGCAGAAAGGATGAGTTGAGCAGTGCCAAGTCACAGTCATTTATATATTGGGAGAGTTCCTCCATCCAGTCTTTTCACCAGCCCTGTCCACGTATTCTCTTGTTTCTCCAATATACTCATGACCACCTACTAGCCCCCTTCCACGTAGGAATACGAACACCACATCATGCCAGAGACAAGATATAAAAATCATATAAAAATGGAGAGTTGTAGTAAAAACAATGGAGTTATATAGAATCAGTCATCTCCGATGAATATCACTCCATCCATCATTAAATTCCATTTAATGGTGACAGAGATCATGATATTAAGAAGAGGTCGACCGAGTAACAACCACTCCTACGACGTGCCAGAAATAACCAATTTACCACCCCTTCCCCATAATATAAATGGCTATGAGCTGCCCAAGTACAGGAGAAAGGGAGAGAACGTGTTAGGTCCTTATATTACTAGTATAGTCCCTTATTGTTGTTAGTGTAACCCCCTTATTGTTATTATTTTACCCTTGTAACCCCCATTTTGTTATTATTGTGCCCTTAAGTTATTATTTTTAGGTCGACTAGGATATAGTGTGGCCCACTAGGATTACATTATGTCCTGATGGATTCCTATATATAGAAAGGAGGTTTTGTAAATTGTATCATCCAAGAATTGTTCATTTATGTAATGTATTGGAGGTTTCCCCCTCGAAGTGGCTCATTTCTAAGGCGTTGATATCTCTTTTCTTCTCTTTTTGGAGCTGGTTACACAACATTTGGTATCAAAGCTTTGGATTCTAGGGTTTCACTGCTCCAAACAGGTCATTGTGGAATTTTCGCTATAACTTTTTTTCTACGATGTTTCAGAAGCTGAAATTTTTAGCGTGTGAAGCCAAAATGCTGAGAAATATGTTATAAAAATTTTAGAGCTTGGTTCGCAATATTTTCGGAGATATGATCTGTGGAAGTTAGGTCTTTTTTCAGGCCCCTAAATAGGTCATCGTGGAATTTGTGCTATAACTTTTTTTCTGCGAAGGTTCAGAATCTGAAATTCCTATGGTGTGAAGTTGAAATCCTGAAGAAATTTTTCAAAAAAATTTAGAGCTTGGTTCTCAATATTTTTGGAGATATGATCTGTGGAAGGTAGTGCTTTTTTGAGCTCCTAAATTTCATCTCAAAGAGGTGATCGTGGGAAAAGTTCAATAAATCTCTCTTTGGGAATCGGATTGGAGTGCCGTAAAAAATGGTCGCAAGTACACGGAATTTAGTTTCTTTTCTATCAATTTCAGAGATGAAGGATGAAACAGTGACAGGTGGCAAGTTGTACAAGTTCTCTCTACTGAACCAGTCCATAATTAGGTCATTGTGAGAGATTGGACACAAATTTTTCTTGGAGAATCAAAATCAAGTCAGACCTGTGGAATTCGAAAGATAATTCAGAGGGACACGTTGGTACCAAAAATCAAATATTGAAGTGTTGCAATCACAAATATAATCCAATATCAATATCGAGCTCCTCAAAAGCAAGAAAAAGGTGTGTATTTTTTTCCGAATTTCATAAGTCTTGTTAGAAGAATCAATTTGAATTGATTCCAAGGGCATATTGTAGAATAGATATCAGTATTGGGTTCCAAAATATGCCCCGTAAAAATAATTCAACACCCATTAAGCCTTCAAAAGGCTCTACTATGACTCATGAAGATGAAGAATTGCAACATGATCTATCAAAATTAGAAGAGCAAGTGCAAAAAATTCCACTCTCGCAAAGCGCAACAAAAAATGAAATGGAAGTTTTGAAGAAAGGCATGGAAGCTAAGATGAATGGCATGGAAGCTAAGATAGATGGCATGGAAACTGGCATGGAAGCTAAGATGGAAAACATGAATAATGATCTAAAAACAGACATCGAGGTTTTCACAAATTTGATACAAGAAATGTTTCCTAATGGTGAAAAGATAGTAGAAGAACCTCATGATGAGAACAAAATCAATTTTAATAATGATTTGATAAACTCTAATGTTGGCGGGAGGAACCACCATATTCCAAAAATGGATATGAGGAAGTTTGATGGAAAGGATCCTGTAACATGGATACTACAGATGGAGTAATATTTTGATCTCCATAATGCAAACACACAAAGGTATGCATTGCAACTTTACATTTAGAACAAAATACATTTGTATAGCCTGAGTGGTTTGAGTCTCTGCGTAAAAAAAAAAAAAAATTGCTCACTTGGTCAATTTTTACGGAGGAAATGATAGCACATTATGAGGATACAAAGAGCAACACCTTCTTTAGCCAATTGATAAATCTCAAACAAAGGGGTTTAGTGGGGCAGCACATTGAGGACTTCCAAAAATTGAATATAAGGGTAACTGATATTCCAGAGGAACACATGATTGATCTATTCATAGGTACTCTAAAGGATAAAATCCAACATGAAGTTCGTGTTTTGGAACTTGATTCATTGGAGAAGGCATTCAGGTTGGCAAGAAAAGTTGAATGTAAAATTATGGCGACAAGGAAGCCTACCACTCAATTCTATAAAGAAGGAAGTGTTGCTACGCCTAGATTTCCACAACCTACAAGGTTGACACCACAACAATTGGAAGAAAAAAGAGCGAAAGGGCTTTGCTATAGTTGTGATAGCAAATACACTAAAGGTCATAAGTGTGCTGAGAAGAAATTATTTTACATAGATTGTGAAGAGGAAGAAGAAAATGAACAAGAAGAGGATATACCCCAGGAACCAGCCCTAGAAGAGGAAGAAATGAATCCGACCATATCGTGTAATGCACTGGCAGGAATTACCACTCCTCAAACTCTCAAGATAGAAGGACAAATCAATAAGAAAAAGGTAATAGTGTTGATTGATTCAGGTAGCACCCATAATTTTATTCATTGTAAGGTAGCCAAGGAATTAAATTGTTTCCTATACCCAGCACCAGAATGTCAAGTGATGGTTGCAAATGGAGGAACTATAAATTGCTCTGGAAAATGCCATAATATCAAGCTAACCATGGGGGAATATGTACTGACTAGTCCAATGCTTTCCATTCCTATGGGAGGTGCTGATGTTGTACTAGGAGTACAATGGTTACAATCTTTGGGGACGGTAGCTTTTAATTTTCAAGAACTTTTCTTGAAAAATTTTTCAG
The DNA here is from genome assembly GCA_034641835.2 of Pinus albicaulis. Lineage (NCBI taxonomy): Eukaryota > Viridiplantae > Streptophyta > Pinopsida > Pinales > Pinaceae > Pinus > Pinus albicaulis. The sequence goes on from CM076574.1 coordinate 1,122,845,538, forward strand.
AAGGAAAGGAAGTCGAATTACGGGGTATTGAAGGGAAGCCAGGAAGGATAATAAGCTCTAATGTCATGACAAAGCTTCTAAAGAAATAACAACGAGGCGTAATTGCACAATTATGCTCACTAGAAGTTCCGACATCAAAATCATATATTTTTGCAGATCTCCAACAAGTATTGGACAATCATTCCAAGGTGTTTCAAACTCCCAAAGGACTCCCACTTATTCGTGATCATGATCATGCTATTCATTTGATTCTAGGAAGTGTTCCTCCAAACATCAAGCCTTATAGATATCCTTACTTCCAAAAGAGAAAAATTGAACGTATGATTGCAGAAATGTTAGAGGCGAGTATAATTCAACCTAGTTAAAGTTCTTTCTATGCTCCCGTAGTATTGGTACACAAGAAGGATGGATCATGGCGAATGTGTTCGGATTATAGGGAGCTCAATAAGCTCAACATTAAAGATAAATTTCCCATTCCTGTGATTGATGAATTATTGGATGAATTACATGGAGCAATTTATTTTACCAAGTTGGATCTTCGTTCCGGATATCATCAAATTAGAATGAAGACTGAAGATATTCCAAAAACAGCATTTCGAACTCATGAGGGTCATTATGAATTTTTGGTCATGCCTTTGGCCTTACCAATGCACCTTCTACATTTCAAGGGTTGATGAATTCCATTTTCAAACCCTTCCTTAGAAAATTTGTGCTGGTATTTTTTGATGATATACTAATCTATAGAAGGTCTTGGAAGGATCATGTTGAACATGTTGACAGGGTGCTCAAACTATTGCAGGAGAAACAATTATATGCAAAAACATCCAAATGTTTCTTTGGAGTACAAGAGGTGGAATATCTGGGTCATATTGTATCTCACGAGGATGTTAAAGTAGACCCTAACAAAATTAAAGCCATTAAGGAATGGAAAGTCCCCACAACCATAAAGAAGTTGCGAGGATTTCTCGGGTTAACAGGGTATTATCGCAAGTTTGTTAAGAATTATGGGAGAATAGCAGCACCTCTAACAACATTATTGAAGAAAGATGCATTTTCATGGACTCCTGAAGCAACTAAGGCCTTCGAACATCTTAAAGAGGCAATGTGCCTAGCACCGACCTTATCTACGCCAGACTTCACAAAACCCTTTATTGTGGAATGTGATGCCTCAGGAAATGGAATTGGTGTTGTTTTAATGCAAGAAGGAAGACCCATTGCTTTTGAAAGTCATCCAATCAAAGGAAAGTATTTACAGAAACCTATTTATGAGAAGGAAATGTTAGCAATACCGCATGCACTAAAGAAATGGAGAACTTACCTAATGGGAAGACACTTCAAGGTAAAAACTAATCATGATAGTCTTAAACACTTTTTGGAACAAAGACTATCTTTAGAAGAGCAGCAAAAATGGGTCACAAAGATGTTGGGTTATGACTTTAAAATAATCTACAAAAAAGGAAAGCTTAATGTTGTTGCAGATGCACTCTCAAGAAAGAATGAAGAGGTGGAAGCATTGCTTTGTGCCATTTCTATTATCCAACCAGATTGTATAACTGAAGCAAGAGATGAATGGAAGAAGGACAAAGATGTATGGACAGTCATTCAAAAGTTGCAGCAAGATCCTAGTACATATGATACATTTCATTTGAAAAGTGATTCCTTATGGTACAAAGATCGCTTATATCTTTGTAATAATTCCCAACTAAAACAAAAGATTCTTCTGGAATTGCACACTTCTTCTTTAGGAGGACACTCAGGATTTTTAAAAACTTACCACAAGGTGAAGAAAGAATTTTTTTGGGATGGCCTTAAATCTAATATTCAAAAGTTTGTGGCGGAATGTTTGGTTTGTGAGCATAATAAAGTGGAGACAATTAAGACCCCGGGACTTCTACAACCTTTATCCATTCCAAGTCAACGTTGGGAGGAGATTTCAATGGATTTTATCATAGGTTTACCTAAGTTCAAAGGAAAGAATGTCATCATGGTGGTAGTTGATAAAATTACAAAGTATGCACACTTTTGTGCATTATCTCATCCATTTAAAGAAAGTACAATTGCTAGTACATTTATGGACAAAATTCAAAAGCTACATGGAAGCCCAAGGGTTATTATGAGTGACAAAGATCCCATTTTTACTGGAAATTTTTGGGCCGAGTTATTTTATTGTTTGGGTACTCAATTAGCTCATAGCTCATCTTATCATCCTCAATATGATGGTCAAACTGAGATAGTAAATAAATGTTTGGAAGGATATCTTCGTTGTTTTGTATATGATAAACAAACACAATGGGTCAAGTGGTTACCTCTCGCTGAATGGTGGTATAACACTTCCTTCCATACTGCAGCAAAAATGACCCCATTTATGGCACTTTATGGATATCAGCCACCATCGATCACATCATCTTTAAGGGAAAATTCGAAGGTTCAAGCAGTGGAAGATCACGTCGAGCATCAGCAAGAAGTTCTCCAGCTCTTAAAGGATAACCTGAATTTGGCACAAAATCCAATGAAACAACAGGCAGATCAACATCGCAGCGAGAGAAGTTTTGATATAGGAGATTGGGTATTTTTACGGCTACAACCATATAAACAAATGTCCCTCAAGCAAGCTAAGAAGGATAATAAATTTTCGCCAAAGTACTATGGTCCTTACAAGGTGTTGCAAAAGATTGGTACTATGGCATACAAATTGGAGCTTCCTGCTTCTTCGCGAGTACATCCAGTTTTCCATGTTTCATGCTTAAAGAAGGTTATAGGTGAAAATCTTCTGGTTCAAACAATATTGCCAGAACTTGATGAGGAAGGAAAAATCATATTGGAACCTGAAGCAGTCATGGAAACAAGAACTCGACAGCTACGGAATCGATCAATTTCAGAGTATCTCATCAAGTGGAAGAACTTACCCACCGAATATTCTACATGGGAGGATGAGAATTTTATACAGAAGCACCCAGAGCTACTCAAGCGTTGAGGACAACACTTTTTTGAAGGAGAGGGGCATGTTAGGTCCCTATATTACTAGTATAGTCCCTTATTGTTGTTAGTGTAACCCCCTATTGTTATTATTGTACCCTTGTAACCCCCATTTTATTATTATTGTGCCCTTAAATTATTATTGTTAGGTCGGCTAGGATTACATTGTGGCCCACTAGGATTACATTATGGCCCCATGGACTCCTATATATAGAAAGGAGGTTTTGTAAATTGTATCATCCAAGAATTGTTCATTTATGTAATGTATTGGAGGTTTTCCCCTCTAAGTGGCTCATTTATAAGGCATTACTATCTCTTTTCTTCTCTTTTTGGAGCTGGTTACACAACAGAACGAACCACCTCTAGAGATTCACCAGTATGGCTTGATCTTTCACTCCCACTAAAAAGATATACCCATCAAAATCAAGAGATCCTTTGGAAACAGGGAGAACGTCTGGGATAGATAAATTTGAAAAATACGGTAGGCTATTGAAAGAAATAACCACTGGAAAAGTGGAATGGATGATGTCCAAACAGAGACAAGTAGAAGCATACCATGGAGGAAAAACGCTACAAGTAAGAACCTTGATTAGCCAATCTCAAAGAAAAAAAATAATTTTCTTCGCAGCAACATGTTAAGCAGCCTCTGAAATTCCACCACCTTTCGCACATCTTGACCTTCATGTTCTTATAGGGTCGGCTTGGTCTGAAAGAGAAAATCTAGTTTACAATCACCCTTTGTCTCACCGGTTCCTCTAGTATCGTCTCCTCAGAGACCAACCAGTTCACTAGAACAAGAATACCCTTCTCGACTCCATTTCTCCTCAAATCCAGTTCTTTTTTCCTCTGAAATCAGTTATAAAAAATCTCGAATTTCCTGTTGGTAAAATCCATGGGTGTCGCTGCTACCATAGCTAAATTTTTGCATCTCAACCGCTGCTGGTTGAACTTCCGCTCATTTCAAATCTTTATACATGTTGTTTTTACATTTCCTTCCTGCAACCCGAGGGATTGAAAATTTTGGAATAATTTTGAAATTGGATGAATAAGAGTGAAGTTTCATTTCCCTCTTGTTCCGATGACGATTACCAGTGGGAAAAAATCGATATCGGTAATTGAACTTAGGAATATTTTAAAATTCAATCAAAATTTAGGAATATATATATTTTTAATAACATTATAATAAAATATCTATAATATTCTATGAAAATAGTATATTATAATAATTGTGGATGTGTTTATTTTTATAAAGTATATTTTGAAGGTATTTTGATATCAAAATTTTGTTTCCATATTTAAATAAAAAAAGAGAAAAAAAACCACAAAGTATAATAACGTAAAACACTCAAATAAACTTTAATAAAATGTTATAATGATTTTTATTGCAATCTTTACACAACAAAATGCTATGTGGATAGCTAGCCACTATTTTTTTCATGCAAATACTTGCTTAACTTATTTTAAGCAAATACTTCTCAAATTATGTGGACAACTCTCCACATTGAATTTGTAAGCACTTTAATAACAATCATTAGTTTTTTTTTTTGTTTTTTTTTGTTTTTTCAACATAATATTTATATCTCATAAGTCAATTTAAACTAAATCAAAATATTCACCAAAACATTTTTTTTAAAATACATATTTCTAACATTAAAAAATTCAATTTAATATTTATTTTTTTTCAAAACATTAATAAGCCTTTTAAATATAAAAATTGAAAACTAAGATATAAAAATTAAAAACTAATTAAAAATCTAAGTTTATTTACAAACATGTATAAAAAAATGTACTTGGTGAGAATGTTAAGAGGCATGTAAAGGCAAGGACCACAGGGTTGGATGTATTTATGAGCATGCTCACGAAAACACCAGAAAAAGCAGATCACCTAAACAGAAGTGGCCTGAAAGCTTTTAGGTGATGTTTTCCCCTTACTAGATGTGGCCTCAAAGCTTTTCTTGTTGATCGACTACACTGAAAATGGAGATCTATTTTTTTTTCAAATGAAAAAACCTTCTAGTGTATATAATGTACTAGGTCATTTGCCAAAAAATAGAGACCATGTTCATACCCATAGTTCAATATTTACATAAACGAAATTCAGCTCACCACATTTGAAAACTCTAGAAAAGTTCCCAAAAAATAGTGGAAATAAGTGGAAGTATGAACAAAAAATACAGGTACTGAAGAGATCCATGTTTGTAAACCCATTTTGAAAGCTAAGCATAGTGTCTGAGCCATTGTTTCTTTAGTGAATAGGCAACCAAAAACAAACATAGAAAAACCATTTTTGTACCAGCTGGATATCCCCACCTCTCTGCGGCGGATTGAAAATCGTCCTCCCATGTGTGATGCATGCACAACCACGAATAAATTCATTGCTCCCCTAGCCCATACAAAAATGGACAAAAAGAGGATCATCCCTCAGATTTTAAAATAATTTCATTGAGCTAGTTGCCCCTCTGCCACTGGCATCGAGAAGCTCGTAGTGCATTTCTCCAAGGGAACTCTCCAGACATTTCTTTGAGAGTTGGTCAATAGTGACATTATTCTCCCGGTAGATGCGGTGAAATGTTATGTTTGTGAAGGTTGTTGGAAGTCCATTGATTCGATCCAACCACAAAGAAAAATGTCCAAGTGCCATAGAGTTATGATTATCTATGTAATAAATGAGCACCTTTGAATTGCCAAAAACCCACATCTTGTCGATGTACCACTGCTTAGTAAACTAGTGGAGTCCCCACAGTGCAAGGATCTCAACCCTGGATTTTGTACCAAGTCAAAAACAGTAAATTTTATAGTGGCACTGTGGGTTGATCATCAACCATGCTCCACAACCACCCCCATGATTCTGGCTCGCACCGTCAAAAAATCTCATAGCGTATAGTATGTTAAAAGGTATGTTTTTGTGGGAGAGATCCCTTGGGGGTCTGTTTATGTTTTTTGGTCTGCCCATTCCTTATAAAATTTGTTCTGCCACCCCCCTCCACTGTGAAAATATTCCCTCTGAAAATCCATCTATTCTGACCTCCCAAAAACTACCAATGAAAATGTATGGTATGTCTATTAGTTGTGCACCCCTTCCATGCCACCAACAAACATGGTCATGAACCGAGGTAAAGGTCCTATGTTGTAGTTTCAGAGTATCAAATAATTGTCCCTATATATGTCTAGAAAAAACATAGATGTAAAAAAAATGTGCGCCTTCTTCCTCTGCACTAATACATAGCCTACAATATCGTCACCCATTCCCACCTTTCATCTTGAGGTTAGACCAAGTGATGTTTCTATCTTTCCATACAATCCGGAGAAAGATGATAGTTATTACTTGTACTTTCAACTTCCACATCTTCCCAAACCAACATGCTTGTGGATTTCCATTTTGTTGAAGGATAAGATCCCTATAGGTGTCCCTAATAATGACTTGTCCCTCCTTCTATTTGCCAACCCATGTTAAATAGTCTCCGCTCTAAAAATATAGCAAGCCCATGCATTTCATTCCTTCAATGTGCCTTCTTGGATCAGCAACGATGTGAGCGTGCATCCCCATGTCATCAGCCTCTGTCCAGACTGGGTATTTGTTGACCCATTGCTTTATAACATGTCCTATATAAGAGAGTCCTCTTCTATGCAAATAATAGGATAGATACAAGCCCAAAGTGTTGTGCATAGGAAAACCCTGAATGAACCCATCTCAAATCCCGATTTTGGCACCATTTGGGAAATTCCAGCATAATTTCATCCTAAAATACACCTAGAATTTCTGAAACCCATTCTAGATGAAGGATCCCCTCACGTCTAGACATCCCCCATTGATTAAGATCTCTTCCATTTATTGTGTCTGAAGGTATTTTTCTTTGATGATATTCCACCAAATGCTAGGAGTGCTTAGTCCCCTCCACAGTAATTTCATGAGAAAGGCCTTCCCAAATATGCCAGTATCCAAAATCCCCCACCCCCCCACATCTTTCGGCATAGTGATGTCATTCCATTTAGCCAAGTGAAGTTTTTGTCCCACATTTCCCCCCTCCAAAATAAAGTTAGATACAATGGATTTGATTCTTTTTATGATAGATCAAGGGAGAAGATACAGATGAGCCCAACATACTGAAAGTTGAAGGGCCGCCTCTACGAGGATCAATCTACCTCCCCTCGAGAGCCATCTGATGGACTAGTTGTTAATTCTTTTCCGTATCTTTTCTATATCTACAATATCTCTCTTGTTATAGATGAGTGATCAATATGATGTTTTGTTTACATGATGTTTCCTATTACCAACCAATCAAGGGATTTAATAAAAATGTTTATTAATTATTTTAAATTAATATAATGATTAATTAAAATATTTATTTAATTAATTGCAGTTTTTTAGTTAGTTTTTACACAAATGAAAAATATGTATAGAGTTTTATGGAAGATATTATATGATGTAAACACTTTTGGGTATTGTAATAGCCTTATGAGTGGAACTTTAAGACCTATATATCTACAAAGTGAGGAATGAAGATATTATGAATTTAATATATGTTTAAGCAGTTTTTCACACATTAGTTATGAAATTATCGTCACAACTTGAAAATAGAAAATGACTATGAAATCAAGAAAATGGTACGGGTCCGTAAACTTCAATTCATGTTAATACCTAATAGAACTCATGGTAGGTGCTCTACCTCAACATCAAAGAATATTATAGTTCTTATTGAAAAAGATGAGAATTTGGATGGGTAAACAGCATCGAGGATTCTCTCAACCACGGGAAGAAATACACGTCTTTCTCTCTCTCATTGTGACAAAAATTTGTTGGGGCTTTCTCTACAAGGATGACCGATAGGAGAGTGTGGTTGTTATACAATGGAAAGTTCGTATGAAGTATGGAGAATGGTATTTTTAGTATTGTGGTTGTCGTTATGATAGAGTCATGGAGGATTCGTAGGATATGCTCCCGTGAAGTCTTTGGTATGGAAATGGTCCAATATTTGTTCAGAGAGATAGTTAATGTTCCCGATACTATAGCCTCAAATCTTTATGTGGGTAAAAGGCTAGTCAAGCCTATTTTTTGAGGTAAGAATTACCTATTCTAATCTTCTAGAAAAAAAACCTTCATGAATATTGCTCTTGTAATGGTTTTCATCAAAACAATAATGCATGGTTATATGCATAAAATTAATATCTGTCATTAGTTTTTTGAAAAGGAACACATATGCATGAAGATTAAATTAGTCATGTCATATTTTTTTCATGTATCGTAAGAAATAACTAACTATGTTATCTTTTGAAAGCAAAGAATTTTGTGCATGAAATAATAAGAAACAAAAAATATTTTTTGAAAATTTGCTTACGGTTGAAAATAAACTATTTTATTTGAAAGAAAATATGTATATTTGCATGAAGTAAAAGAATAATTTCCTGGAAAATATAACAGTTATATTGCTAACTTTTTGAAAAATAATATGTGTGAGATGCACTAAATAATAGACATCGTGATAATTTCTCTTAAAATAATATGTGTTTATTTGCCACCATTTTGAAAAGAGAAAAGTTTATTTTCATGTTTGAAAGAGTCAACGCTTTGAAGTTGGTATTTTGGAAAAGGAAATGTTTTTTTGCATGTAAGATTTAGTTAAATTCCTTTGGAAAGAAATCTATATTTTTCATACAAGAGGAATAACTATGATAACTATTATGGTAGTTTCTTTTGGAATAAGATCATGTACTTTGAAGCAAAATTTGTGTTATATTTCTTTTAGAAAGAATATACATTTTCTTCATAGATATGATAGGATGTTGTGTTAGCCTTCATTGGAAAAGATTCTTTTGGGAAAGAAGATGAATTTTCATGGATAAAAATAATATAAATGTGCTATAGGTAGTAGTGGTTTAATATTTTGGAAAGGAATACACATATTTGAATAATTTATAGTATTAGTTTTCTAGAAAATAAAACATGTTTTTGCATGCCATATTGTTCTAGATTTCCTCGGAAAGGAAACATGTATTTTCATGCTCTAATGTGTTAACCTTTATTTTACGAATATTCCTTTAGAAAAAAATATGCATTTTCATGTATAAGAACACCATCCATTGTGTTACCTTTCTTTTACGTATTTGCGTGCAACAAATGTCATCATTGAAGGGCTAGTTTCTTTTGATAAAGTTAATGTAATTCCATGCACAATGATCATCAATGATGTGTCAGTTTCCTTTAAAAGAGTATGTATAGTTGTAGGGGTTTCCTTTGTAAAGAACGTTTGCTTGTGTGAGGGGGATAATGGTTAATCTGGTAATCATCTATAGACATGCTTTAATAGTTATATGGTTTTAATTAATTTATTTGTAGTGATGTTAAAGGATACATGTAATGATATTCTCTTTACATTTCATCCATGTACATGAAGAACTGTTGAAGCATCACTAATATAGATTTATTATCGGTTGGTCAGTATTTTGACCTAGTTATGACATCAAAGGTTATTGATAGTAGAAGTTACAGAAAAACACTGAGATGAAAGAAAAGGATGGATTATGTTTAGATTATGGAAAGAAATAAACTAGTGTTCTATGCAAATTTGAGTAATGTCAACTACCACATAATCCATTGATGGGAAGAACAAGGAAAAAAAAGTGATGCTTAAGGATTTATGGGTAAATGATATCAAGATGATGATAATAACTAGTATGATTTAGGTGGATATTGGTGGCCACCCTTCTATTCCATTTCGATCTGCAACTGGTTTTATGATTTTCCTTGATTATAGTAGAATTTACTATTTTTAGTAGTTTTCTGAGTCTTGAAATTTTCGAGTTGTTTCATTTTTTTTTACGTCCAGGATAAATCCATTTTTGTAAGTAGGGGCCTATCAAAAATATTGTAGTACTCAGAGAGAACTTTCTAATGAGGCATCATACGCACCAAACGAAGATCATATGACCAATTAACAATGCCGAAGATCGTATGAGCCTTCTAGGGTTTTGGTTCTTTAGGCTTTCCTTTAGTTGTTAAAACATAAAAAAGGCCCTCGAGCCTCATTAGGACACATTTAAAAGGCATGTAGCCGGGACACCTCTTCTCAGAGATAAGAAACCATTGTGTGATATAGTTTATTTCCATTATATATGTAAGAATCATTCAATTATTTGATATTAATGAAACAAATATTTATTTCTTATGAATATTTGTGTTTATGTTTATATTTGTAGGGTGAAAATGTGAAGCTGGGTTACACTTTTGTGAGAATCAAGGGCAGAATTTTTTTTTTCTCAATAGTTCGACCGAACTTTTTAGAAATTTTAGCCAAACTATTAGAGAGTTCGGCCGAGCTCATTCTGCCATTTACATTGAAATAATACTGACATTGTGGGAAAATAGATTTTTGGCTGGAGATGGGAAAACTGGCAACAAAATTTCAGCCAAAATTTTTGTTTGGCCAGACTATTAATTCGGCTGAACTTTTAAAATAGTTCAACCGAACTTATATTTTATAAATATATTGCTCGTGAAATTTTACAGGTTTCACATCTCTTTCGCACATTTATTTTCTGATTCTTTGTGGTGCTTTGTTGCATTATGGTGAGCTCTGTTGCTTCTTTGTTTCACTTTGGTGAGATCTATTGCTGCTCTATTGCTGCTCTGTTGTGATTTGGAGTTGCGCCAAGACGACCTTCTAGGAATTTCAAGGTAGGTATCTCTAAATTTCAAATAGAATTAAACTCAATGTTTTGAAAATTCAAAATGTGCAGTGTGATTTGGCCTAAAAAAATTATGTACAATTGTTATATGAAATTGTTAAATTATAAATGTTGCCTCATCTTAGTCTACTACACTATGGTTGTCTGGAGTGTTTTATAGCTGGGGTGCACATTTTAAGTTATAGTTACCTATAATGGTATAGTCCCCTTACTTCAAATCTCTTGACATTTTCTTTCAGTGGTAATTTGGACATTGTCACCTTGCTGCAGCTTTTCTTGACTCGGAAACTGTAATGGTGTAACATTGGTTGACTTATTTTATATAAGCTCACTTGACCTATTCTAGTAACCAGTCCGCTCAGAATCTACTCAGTTCTACTGTGTCATGCCTTGTTGACTTCTATTTTAGTGGCTATATAAATCTAGCACAGTTTCCTAACCTGTTTTTTGAGAATCTAATCAATTCTACTATGTTGTGCCTTCTTGAATTCTATTTCAGTGGCTTTATAAATTCAATGCAGTTTCCTTTTTTTCTTTTTCTTTTTTATAAGTAACACTAATTCTATTAAAAATTAACATAATAATACAGAGCTACCATTCTCCTAGCTAAGGAAGCCTGAGCATAGGGCTTGATTTCTAGGAAAGATCATGGTTTGTACCGCCCAGCGTGGGGAAACCAGTCCCAAAAGATTAAAATTCACCGCCCTTATGAGGGAAACCGGCATTACATCCGAATAGTTTGTCAAAAAAACCAAAATTATAACATGTCGCTCTGAAAGCAGAGGATAAAACCATAAGAAAACCAGAAATAGCATGAATACCTTGAACCTGGAAAACCAAAAGCTCCGAGGTGTCTTCAGACTACTGAGCATCAGTGGAGGACGGCGGTTGTTCAACGATTCTGCAGCCCCATTCATCTCTGCTCCCCTCGTCATCAGCGGAAGATGGCACTGTGTCTTTGTCCACGTGTTCCACATTCTGAACCTGCATTGAAACGTTTGGGACAAGATTTAATTGGGAAAAATCTGCAGGAATGGGGCTGGGAACAGAGGGGTCTTGGAAAGTGACAGAGGGACTAGGAGCAGTAGGCGAAGGAAGCACCAAAGTAGAGGATTCTTTGCAAACTGAAACCATAACAAAGGCTTTGATAACCCGACGATCAAATGTGCAGTTGAAGGTGAACTCAACATGTTGGGAAAACTGGCAGAGGAAAGAAGGGGAATACGGGTGAGGAGTGGAGGATTGGCAGAAGGGTGAACCGGAGGCTCAGAGGGAGGTGCGGAGGGAGGGCCATGAGGTCTTCCTCTGCGGTCTCTGGATTTCGAAGAAAATTCCGAGGAAGAATCAGAGGCAAGGGACGACGGAGAATGATGAACTCTACCCCGACTGGAGCCTCTTTGACAGCGCATGTGGTAGCGTAAACGAGGCATGGCAGAGGAAGGAAAATGGAGAGGGCAATGAGGTAGAGAATGCACAGGACCACTGGAGCAAAACAACGAATTGGAAAAATAGAAATCACTGTTCGAATAAAGGAAATTCTGAGTGGTTTCCAAACAACATACCAGTTCACACCTTCTGCCTGTCTGTGTTCGAGTGTTGGGCTTTGAGTAGGCATATGGGCAAGAAGCACAGCGAAACACAGCTGCAGAGCACACAGGGCAGGCACCATGCATATAATCCCTATCCATGCCAAGAGCCGAAGTGAAGCAGATGATGAGCACCTTGCGAAGACGGTTCCGAAGACTGCAGTTAATATGTCGTGGGGTGGCGAATTGAATGCCACAGTAATTGTGAGTGTGGGAGGCCAGATGTCTTGCCCATAGTTTCTGCCTCGGGAGGCGATGAGGGACTTGACTCCCCTCACAATGAACTGGAGGCAACTGCATCCGGTGCTATGGAGTCCTGTTGCACCAGTGTGCTGCATTCTTGAAGTTTTGATTCTTCATTGATGATGTTGAGCGGTCCATGAGTAATAGTTACAGAGCTTTCCACTCCCAAGTTGGCAAGGAGGTCCGCGACTTTGTTGCCATTGCATCTGATATGGGAGAAGGAGACAGTGTTATAACTTTTGAGCCAAGCTTCCATAAGTTCCAGTCTAGCCACTAATCTCCAACATGTGGAAATCTTGACGGCAGCGGAGCCCATTAGGAGATGTTGAGCCATGTTAATGAGAACTTGAGAATCTCCTTCGACAACAAGAGGGAAGAGGTTGTGGCACTGAGCTAAGCAGAGACCTTGCCAGAGACCTTCTAACTCCAGCGAGTTGTTGGTATCCCAACCAAGATGGCCATAATAAATGAGCAAGGGAGAAACTTTGGAATCTCTGAATATTCCCCCAAATCCAGCACACTCTGGGTTGCCCTTAGAGGCCCCGTCAAAGTTTAATTTGACCACACCGGAGGGGGGAGGAGTCCAGCTTTCAGGGATCTGAGAATTGGTTTTAGCAGAGGAGGAAGAGATAGGACTGATTTTGAGTTTCCAGTTCTCCCAGATAGCGTGTTCCTTGGGTTTGGAAGGTAAGTCTTCTTCTTTTCATGGGATGAGAGTAAGAGTCTCTTGGAGGTTGTTACAAAAGGTATTCCAAATAATCTCCATGGGTGAGGTTTGGTTTCTAAACACCCTTTTATTCCGTTCCTTCCAAATCGTCCAAAAGATAAGGCCAGGAATGAGAGTCCATAGAGTGTTGAGAAGAGCACTGGAGAAGGGAGTCATGGGCCAGTTGCGAATGTGGTAGATTAAATCATCGTGGGTTTACTTTTCTGACAATGGAAATAGAATTTCTCCCAAAGAGTGTTGGCCAGATTGCAAGAGATCATTAGATGTTGAGCAGTCTCATTGCTTTGTTTACAATTGGGGCATTGAGATGGCCCAATAAATCCCCTTCTGATCAAGTTATCCTAGGTGAGAATCCTTTTGTGACTGAGAAGCCAGAGGAAGGTTGAAACTTTGGGCCATATGCCAGGAGCCCAAACACGCTGCCAGATTGGGTCGCGTGGATTGGAGGAGGAAAGAAGGAGGGAGTAGGCTTCCTTAGTGGAGAAAACCCCTTTAGGAGAGTGTCCCCATCTAAGAACATCCGGATTTTCAGTCCATTGGATTATTCTGTGGCTGAGTTCAACGTTAATAGTAGCTGTGATGTCATCCTAAGCACTAGGAGAAATGAGAATAGCTTTCTTCCACTGCCTGTAGCCATTTTCATTCTCCTCAAGCCAGTGTTGATTGACTCGATCTTCTTGCTGAATCCTGATATTGCCTCCGTGAAGATGATTGAGGATCTCCGAGAGTTTTGTTTTCTATTGCCAGGCATCTGTCCAAAATCTGGCGATGCTACCATTCCTTATTTACCAAAAGCTATGTTGTTGAATTAAGTTGTTGTGCTGCTTGGCGGCGTTCCAGATAAGAGATCCAGAGACTTCAGGGAATAATTGGACCAGTTCCTCAGGAGGCCGATTATTGGCATATTTTGCATTCCACAGTTTAGCCCATGGTGTATCCGGCTTTGAGGTCCATTTCCACCACAGCCTGGCCCCCATGACAATGTTTCTATGAGTAGGATTCCTGAGTTCGAGGCCACCTGCTTCTTTTGGAGTGCAAACAGTATTCCAATTAACAAGAGCCCATTTCTGATTTTGACCAGATGAACCCCATAGAAATATTTGTTGTAACATTTTGATTTGCTTAAGGACCCATTTCGGAGCATCCAAGATAGAGAAAAGATAAAGAGGCATAGACTGAAGAACATATTTAATGAGAACAAGTCGGTTGGCCATGTTGAGGGCTTTGAAAGTCCAGGAGGAGAGACGGGCTTCAAGCTTCTCAAGCAGGATGTTCCAAGAGGAATGTTTGATGGCTGAATAAATGAGGGGAGCTCCCAAGTATTTGGCAGGAAGAGAGGCTATGGGAAAGCATAAAATACGAGCTATGCTAGCTTGAGTGACAACAGGGGTACTGAAGAAGAAAATTTGAGATTTGGCAGGGTTAACATAGGTTCTTGAGGCTTCAGAAAAAGTGTTCAGGAGAGATTTAAAGGCATGGGCCTATTGGACAGAGGGGTGGCCAAAGAGCATATTGTCATCCATGAATTGTTGGTGGGTAGTAGGAGGGAGGACATGAAGAGAGATACCTTTCAGAAGCTGAACACGAGTAGCATTTTGGATGAGGCGACCAAGACCTTCAGCCATGAGTACAAAAAGAAAGGGAGACAGAGGGTATCCTTGTCTAATTCCTCTGGTGGGAGAGAAAGGAGGAGAAGGAATCCCATTGATTAGAATGGAGTAGAAGGTGGATGAGATAAGGTTCATGACCCATATTATCCACAAGTGATTGAAACCAAAAGCTTCCATAATCCTCTGAATATACGTCCAACTCAATTTATCAAAAGCCTTAGATAGATCGATTTTGAGGAGGATACCTGCTTTTCTGTTGAACTTTAAGGAGTGGATGACTTTGTGAGTCAAGATGATCCCGTGTAGGATCTGCCTTCCTTCCACATAACCGGTTTGTTATGGAGAGATGAGCATGGGTAAGAGAGGCTTGAGGCGGTTAGCAATGAATTTTGAAATGAGTTTGTAGATCACATTGCATAAAGCAATCGGCCGGAATTTTTCGGGCGTGCTCAGCTAGTCCTCCTTTGGAACCAGAGTAATGAATGTGGCATTGATGGAAGGAAGTAGCCAATGCATGGTTCTTGATTCTTCAACAATATGCCAGACCTCCAGCTTTATGAGTTCGCAAAAATGATGAAAGAAATTGGAAGTGAAACCATCCGGCCCAGGAGCCTTACCAAGTTTGGTTTGAGCCAGAGCCATTTCGACCTCTTGTAAGGAAATGGATCTTAGTAGCATCTGATTGTGTTCCTCCGTAATTAGCTTGGGGATAAGATGAGTGATCTGGTCAATAGCTGATATCTTGCTGGGCTGAGGTTCTTGGTGCACACTTTTGAAATGGTCCAGCAATTCACGCTCCATGTCTTCATGATTTTCTAGCTTCTCCCCTTGCTGATTTGTGATATGGATGATACGATTGTTCATTCTTATTTGTATAGTGGAGTGATGGAATAATTTTGTATTGCGCTCACCCTCCTTAAGCCAACGAACCTTGGATTTTTGTCTCCAGAAAATTTCCTCTTGCCTGTATCTTTCATTCAACTGTTGTTGAAGTGTTTGTTCCTATTTTTCGAGGGCCTCTGATCTTCCTTTGCTGACGATTTCCAATTGGATCTCCGCCATTTTAAGTTCGAGAGCTTTCTTCTCCTGGAATATGTTCCCAAAGACAGCATGGTTCCAGCTTTTTATTTGAGCTTTAAGGTAACGAAGCTTTTGCTGGAACTGAAACATCCTGGATCCTTGAGGGGGAATGAAGCTTTTCCAGGTGTTATTGATCATGTCCTTGAAGGATGGATGATCAAGCCAAAAGGCTTCAAAGCGGAAGGGCCACTTTATATGCTGGTTAGGCCTTTTCCATTGAAGAGCAATGGGCTAGTGATCAGAACCTGTGATGGGAAGAATAGAAGTTGTAATGTCCCCTCCCATATGGATAGCCTTATCAAAAATTAGGAATCTATCTAGTTTGGAAGCAATGTGATGATTTCGAGATCTTTTATTGTTCCAAGTGTACATCCCATTAGCAAATGGGAGATCAGTCAGCCAACTTCTACTTATGAAATCTCGGAAGTGAGCACTATCTAGTTCCAACCTCGCGTGCCCTCCTATTTTTTCCTCTAATTTGGTTATCATGTTGAAATATCCCCCTAAAATACATAGCGGATGAGTTCTATTGGAGCTTAGAACTTCCATTGTGTTCAGAAGCACAGTCTTTCTTGCCAGATCTTGTGGAAAGTAAACGTTATAGAGATGACCATGGATACTGGTACCTATGAGATGAAAAGAGGCTTGGATGAGATTGTGAGAAGCATGGAAGTCCCCAAGCTCGAGAGATTGCGTATCCCATATTATGGCTAGACCTCCTACGGATCCGGAGGCATCGACTGCAATAGAATGACTATTGGGCCAGGCTTTAGAGAGGATTTCTCCAAGGGCCTCAGAATTGCATTTAGTTTCTTGAAGAAAGATAAGCTACAGTATTTCTTGTTGTATCATACTCTTAATCATTTTGTATTTTTTGGGGCTGTTCAGCCCTCTTACATTCCATGATATGAGCTTCATGAGGAAACACTAGGAAGGGGTTTGTAGAACCTCGTGAGCTTGGGATAACGTCCAGACTCTACCATAATCTCCCCCAGCATGATGGTGCATTGCCAGTGTAGTTTTCTACCTCTCTTCTTTGACTCTTTTATTATCTTTAGACCATCCTAGTGACTTCCTGGTTGTATTCCCAGTTTTTTCTGCTGTTGTGCTTTGGATAGCACAACCTCCATAGTATCTATCTAGTTGGGCTTGATATTATAATATTCTTGTCAGATGTAAGCATCTTCCAAACTTGGTAGATCCAATTCTCCCAATTCAAAGCCTTCAGAGTCTTCATCCATGAGACTGAGCTGACTGCTCTCAGAATTTTCAAGGATATTCGATATGGAGTTTAGCAGGACATTGTCAACCTCCATACCTTTGGATTTAGCATCTACCGTACTGGACTCGAGGGGGAGCTTGTAAGACTGGGGATCCCCTTTTTCAGAGGAAGCGGGATTTGGTGATGAGTGAGGTTGGTTCGGAGGGGTAGCTTGAGTGGAGGGGTTAGGAGAGGGACCAGGGGAAGCAGGGTTGGGAGCTCCAGAAGGGTCCAACTAGGCTAGGGCTTCGAAACTGTTACTGGTAGAGGGTGGAGAAGCTTGCGGACCAGAGACTTTGTTACCAGGAGGGGGTTTTTTTGGTGCTTCTTATGGCCGGAAACCTTGGTAAATCCATCTGCCTCTGATTTATCAGCCGCATCAGTGCTCTTGGCTTCAATGTTCAGTGGAAAGTCTCTGAACAGATGCCCATGAGCATGACATATTTAGCATTTGAAAGGAATGTGCTCATAGTCAAGGGGTTGAATTCACTCAAAATCATCATGAAATAAACTTACCGCATCCGGAAGCGCTCTGTCCAACTGCATGTAGACGTAGATCCGTGCATAGGAGGTGTACTGTCGCATCTTGGTTTCCTCAGTAATTTTTATGAATTCTCCTAAGCCTCTGCCTATGGCTGTGAGAGATTCCTCATCCCAATACTCTAAAGGGAGTGAATAAAGCATGATCCAAACTGGCGCCCAGTTGAATTTTTCCTTGTTCGGGTTGAAACGTTCAACCCAGTCCCTGAGATAAAGTCCTGGGAAGTTGAAGAAATAGGGTCGCCCATCTAGAACCCTATTCCGATCTTGTATGCAGTTAAATACCACGTTGAAGAAGCCTTTCAGCCCTAGCTGAAGCGTAACATGGCCTTTGGGTTTCCACTTGGAGGCTATCCAGCCTTACAGAGCTTTTTCTGTGGGCCAGAAGCCAATGAACTTCCCTATGAGTGCATGGTCTTTCCTATACTGGATCTTAGCATTTATAGGATGACTTGGAAGGTCGATCTTTGGTATTTCCACCGCAATGGGTTTGCATGTTGCTGAAGCAACAGCCGTATGAATCCGAGTGGATTCAGCGGCCTGCAAGTTAGTCAAATTGTTTTTTGAGTGCGTCTCCTCCGTGACTGGGGTGTACTCCTTTCGTTCAGTAGTTTCGTTGTTTAGTGAATATTTTGTAGGGGGGGCTGAGCACCGCCCCCCAACATGGTCGCCATGGCTCGTGCTCAGAAACGGCAGGGCGACCGTGCTACCTGACTACTGAAATCTTAGCGTAGACTTGTCGGCGGGTACAACGCTGTTGCAGAAGCGTTCTTGCAGAAGGGAAGAAACCCTAGCTCTTCTCCTCACAATGCAGTTTCCTTTTACTGGTATTTTTCTTTTGAATTTACTTCCTCAAAATCTAGATTACTATGTCATGCCTTCTTGACTTCTATTTTAGTGGCTGTATAAATTCGGGGTAGTTTCCTAATTGGTCTGTTGAGAATCTACTTAGTTCTACTGTCTCATGCCTTCTTGAATTTTATTTCAGTGGCTGTATAAATTCAATGCAATTTCCTTTTACTGGTAGTTTTATTTTCAATTTTACTTCCTCAAACTCTAGATTTCTAAACATGTAGCTCATACTCGTTGTAACTTATTACATATTTCCAAAATTGTAACTATGGATATGTAGCTAGACTGTGAATTATGAGCCACTATGTATTCAAAATGTGCAATTCAAAAATGTCGCTCATACTGTGAACTATGAGCCACTAGTTCCCTTGCTTCGAATCACTTGACATTTTCTCTGAGTGGTAATTTGGACATTGTCACCTTTGTGCGGCTTTTATTGACTCGAGAACTGTAATGGTGTAACGTTGGTTGACTTATTTTATACAAGTTCACTTGATCTATTCCAGTAACTGGTGTGTTGAGAATCTACTCAATTCTATTGTGTCATGCCTTCTTGACTTATATTTTATTGGTTGTATAAATCCAGTGCAGTTTCCTTTTACTATTAGTTTTCATTTGAAATTTACTTCCTAAAACTACAGATGTCTAAACATGTAGTTGCATACCTCTTGTAACTTATTAAATATTTCCAGAATTGGAACTATGGCTATGCAGCCAGACTGTGAACTATGACCCACTATGTATTCGAAATGTGCAATGTAAAACTATGGATCAAACTGTGAACTATGAGCCACTAGTTCCCTTGCTTTGAATCGCTTGACATTTTCTCTGAGTGGTAATTTGGACATTGTCACCTTGGTGCAGATTTTCTTGACTTGGTAGCTGTAATGGTGTAACGTTGGTTGACTTATTTTATACAAGTTCACTTGACCTATTCCAGTAACAGGTCTATTAAGAATCTACTCAGTTCTACTATGTCATGTGTTCTTGACTTCTATTTTAGTGGCTATATAAATTCAGTGTAGTTTCCTAACTGGTCTGTTGAGAATATACTTGGTTCTACTGTGTCATGCCTTCTTGACTTCTATTTTAGTGGTTGTATAAATTCAGTGCAGTTTCCTTTTACTGGTAGTTTTCTTTTGAATTTTACTTCCTCAAACTCCAGATGTATAAACATTTAGTTGCATAATCGTTGTATCTTATTACAGTTTCCAAATATTTTATTGAAATATACGGAAAAATGACACATGTACAATGTTTTCCTTAAAGTGGTTGAGTTAATGGATATTAAAATGAAGAACTTATATTTAGATATTTTACAAAGATACGGAAACTGTAATTATTTTATGAACTTTTCTTTTGAATTTTACTTCCTCAAACTCCAGATGTATAAACATGTAGTTGCATAATCGTTCTATCTTATTACAGTTTCCGTATATTTCAATAAAATAAATGAAATGGAATCTATATCTGACTAACCTTATTTTCCATGTTTTTTCCAAAAAAAAATTGTTAATTTCCATTTTTTCTAGAAATTATTAGCCTAAATAGTATAGATTATTTTTACCTTAAAATTTGCCAAATTTTAAAATAGAGACTATACAAATTTATTCATTTGTAAAATTTAAAATAAATTTCCAACTTTAAAATTTTCCTTGCTCTCAATTGTTTCTGTTTGTTATTCATTATTATAATCAAATTATATACATAATATATGTCACGAACTCTCCAAAGTATACTTTCCCTTATCAAAGTCACAGACTATAGAATGGTTTGTGGAGAAACCACGAGATGACTATGTAACAAAACTTATACATAAAGATATTATAGTAGAAGAACGGATACTATAAATTCAAAAATAACAGGTAAATTAACTAGTTTTCTCTTTCAAAAAGCTACATTGCTATCTTATTACCCTCTACATCTCTATAGAGATTCATTTACTCTATGGATAATTTAACATTAAGAATACTACCTGAACAAAAAACCATCATTTACATGAAACCTATATAATGAATCTCGTTTCAATATATCTCCCATTTTGATGGGGTCTATTACATTTTGAAAAAACACATTAGCCATAGAAGTTTCCCATTGGAAGAAAAAGTAATTTGATACAAAACATCTAGTTTTTAACCTTATATAGTTAATTGCTTCAAATAGATTCTTAATAAAATGAAAAATATTCAATGTAAAACACATGCACACTAACATATAATTGTGATATTTTTCCTTATTTCCAACTTAGTCCATCCTTCTAGAAAAATCCCTTTTATTGAAGAAAATATATCCATAGTGATCCACTGATATTTGTTCACCAACAAATATTCCATTTTGGACTTATATATCTCAAAACTATGCTCATTGAATTTATGCATTTATATTAGTAAATGCCCCTACATTCAATCTCTAGAATATATCTAAATAGAAGTTCTTCTTTTTAATATCCATAAAACACAACCACTTTTAGGAAAACTGTGTACATTTCTCATTTCTCCCATAAGTGTTTCGGCAAAGTTTTTAAAGCATACATGTCATGTTGGCGTTCTCCCATTAACTTTAAAGCATGTTTTTTGTAAGTGCATAAAATGATTTTGAAAACCCTGTAAATGTCATTTCTATTAAGGTTTAAGGCCTAAAAATGGAACCTAAAGTGGCTGAACTCTCATAGGATTTTGAACTTCCATAGGATTTTAGTCTTTCTCTTGAGGGTTAATTCTACAAGTTCTAAAGGGAGAGTCTATAAAGGTCCAAGTAGCCTCTTGATATCATCTTCTATCAAAGGTGGCATATCCAGTAAATGCCCCTATAGTTAATCTCCGTAGTGGATCTAAATAGAATTTCTTCATTTTAATATCCATTAACTCAACCACTTTAAGGAAAAATCTGTACATGTGTCATTTTTCGCATAAATTCTTAGGCAAAGTTTTTAAAGCATACATGTCATGTTGCCTTTCTTCCATTAACTTTAAAGCATGTTTTTTGTAAGTGCATAAAGTAATTTTTAAAACCATATGAATGTCATTTCTCTCAAAATTTAAGGCCTAAAAACTGAAGCTACAATGGTTGAAATCTCATAGGATTTTAAAATTCCATAGGATTTTAGTCTGTCTGTTGAGGGTTAACTTCTAGAAGTTCTAAAGGCAAGGTCTGTAAAGGGCCAAGTAGCCTCTGGATGTCATCTTTTCTCAAAGGTGACATATCCAGTAAATGTCCCAACAGTCAATCTCTTTAACAGATCTAAATAGAATTTATTCACTTTAATATCCATTAAACTCAACCACTTTAAGGAAAACTGTGTAAGTTGAAGTTCTAGGACTTGAGTGGAAGTCCTAGAATAGTTTGGAATCTACTTCCTAGAATATCAAATTTAGGATTTACCCTCTCAAATATATGAATGGTTGGGTAGAATCTTAAACTCTTGTTTTTCTTCTTTTAAAACAACAAAACACAACCCATATATTTCAATAAAATAAATGGAATGGAATCTATATCTGATTAAACTTATTTTCCATGTTTTTTAAAAATTATTAGCCTAAATAGTATAAATTATTTTTACCTTAAAATTTGCCAAATTTTTAAATAGAGACTGTACAAAATTAATAGTTTCTAAACTTCAAAATAAATTTCCAACCTTAAAATTTTCCTTGCTCTCATTTTTTTGTGTTCGTTATTCATTATTATGATTAAATTATATACATAATATATGTCACAAAATCACCAAAGTATATTTTCCCTTTTCAAAGTCACAGACTATATAACGGTTTGTGGGGAAAGTATTAGAAGGCTATGTAACAAAAATTATACATAAAGAGATTTATAGTGGAAGAATGGATAACATAAATTCTAAAATAACAACTCAATTAACTAGTTTTCTCTTTTAAACAACTGTGTTGCTATCTGATAACCCTCTGCATCTCTACAGAGATTCATTTAATCTATGGCTAATTTAACATTACGAATACTACCTGAACAAAAAAACATCCTTCACATGCAACCTATGTAACAAATCTTGTTTCAATATATCTCCCATTTTGATGGGGTCTATCACATTTCAAGAAAAACAAACTAGCCATAAAATTTTCCCATTGAAACAAAAAGTAAGTTGATACAAAACATCTAGGTTTTAACCTTATATAGTTAATTGTTTAAAATATATTCTTAATAAAATGAAAATATTCAACGTAAAACACATGCACATTAACATATAATTGTGATATTTTCCCTTCTTTCCAACTTATTCCATCCTTCTATAAGAATCTCTTTTAATGAAGAAAATATATCTATAGTGATCCATTGATATTTGTTCACCAACAACTATTCCATTTTCAACTTATATATCTCAAAACTATGCTCATTGAATTTATGCATCTATATTAGTAAATGCCCCTACAGTCAATCTCTGGAATAGATCTAAATAGAAGTTCTTCATTTTAATATCCATAAAACACAACCACTTTAAGGAAAACTGTGTACATGTGTCATTTATCCCATAAATTCTTAGGAAAGTTTTTAAAGTATACATGTAATGTTGGCTTTCTCTCATTAACTTTAAAGCACGTTTTTTGTGAGTTCATAAAATAATTTTTCAAACCATGTAAATGTCATTTCTCTCAAGATTTAAGGCCTAAAAAATTTAACCTAAAGTGGCTGAACTCTCATAGGATTTTGAACTTCCATAGGATTTTGGTCTGTCTGTTGAGGGTTAACTTCTACAAGTTCTAAAGGCAAAGTCTGTAAAGGGCCAGGTAGCCTCTGGATCTCATCTTTTATCAAAGGTGACATATCCATTAGATGCCCCAACATTCAATCTCTATAATAGATCTAAATAGAAGTTCTTCATTTTAATATCCATAAACCTCAACCACTTTAAAGCAAATTGTGTACATGTGTCATTTCTCCCATAAATTCTTAGGGAAGTTTTTAAAGCATACATGTCATGTTGGATTTCCCCCATTAAATTTAAAGCATGTTTTCTGTAAGTGCATAAATAATTTTTCAAACCATGTAAATGTCATTTCTCTTAAACTTTAAGGCCTAAAAATTTAACCTAAAGTGGTTAAACTCTCATAGGATTTTGAACTTCGATGGGATTTTAGTCTATCTGTTGAGGGTTAAATTATACAAGTTCTAAAGGCAGAGTCTGTAAAGGGCCAGGTAGCCTCTGGATCTCATTTTTTCTCAAAGGTAACACATCTAGTAAATTCCCCTATAGTCAATATCTGTAACAAAACTGTGTAAATGTGTCATTTCTCCCACAAACATTGTGAAAAAAATTCATTTCTCCAACAAACTAAAGGCTTCCTCCCATTAATTATAGATGTGAATTATACTATAAAAATTTTAAGTCAAACTTTAAGATAAACCATGCACATGTCATTTAGCTCATGCACATGTGAAATTTCTCCCATGTATTTGCAATAAATGTTAATCTAATATATATTTTTATTAAATTTGTTTTTTTTTTCAAGTATAAAAACCACTAAATATGGTTGAAAAATCAAAATTATGCATATATGTTTGTTGCTATCCCAATTCAGGAAAAGCAGTGATTACATATGTGCTTTCCAATATTGCGACTAGCAAAGTCGTCCAAAGGAAAATTAATATACCGGGAAGAAAAAAAACAATGGGTCATATTATATTGGATTGATAGAAGGCTTGGGAACAACTATGGAGTATGGATCAAATGGAATTGTAGTTTTCACGAATTCCAAACTTGTGTGAAAGCAGATGAATGGTGTGTACCAAGTTAAGAAGGAGAGGCTAAAAGAACTGCATGTAATAGCAAACGATATTTTTAGCCAATTTCAATTTTTTAGTATAAGACATTGTACACATGTGAATAAGATGTATTTTCATCTATTGCGTGGGGCAATGCCAATTCAGGATTCATATATCAAAGATGAAATAATAGATGAATTAGAATTATACGGGGAAATACCAATGCAAGATTCATCTCTCAAAGATGAATTAGTTTTGAGACACTCTTCTTAAAAAATTCAAGATTCATCTCTCAAAGATGAATTAGTTATGAGATGCTCTTCTTCAAAAATTCAAGATTCATCTCTCAAATATGAATTAGTGTTGAGACACTCTCCTTAAAAAATTATTGATGGACATTGTAACACATCTTGGATATGTTTGTGTTTTGTACTTATAAATGCATCTATTTTAATGACTATGTGCTTTTTTCATTTATATACCAAGTGTTCTCCCACCACA